>JANQAP020000105.1:192592-213464 GCA_026874005.2 Erythroxylum coriaceum
ATGTGTCAATAAATAAATCTTCATATAAGCATGTTGCATCTTCTAAATATATACAAAATCACATTTTTAAATATTCTAAATCTTCTAAATATATACAAAATCACATGTTTAAATATTCTAAATATATCAATCGTCCTTTAGGTCTCATATAAAAGGGTCATGTAATTCACATTAGGAAGATTAGCATTTAAGGGAAAAAAGGCATAATTTTTATTTAAAAAATTTAATATTGTTGTCAATATTATATAGTCATGTATCTTCAAATTAACATAGAACAAGTTCATAATTATTACAGGTCACATTATAAATAAAAAGACATGACACATGTTATGGCTTATTATAGGCCATATTTCAATTGAAAAAGTATATTGTGGTCACACAAAAGAACTCTTTTTCACCACTACATTTAAAAAAGACCTAAAATATACACTTGTCTTAGTCTTATAGGTCTTACTCATATGATCGTTATAATTTCAATCTTTTTATGTGGGACGCTGTTTTTGTGTTAATTATGAATATATCAATAGAAATTGTTTGTTTTTTGAAACAATACTTATTAAATATATCCAAAAGTATGAGAAAACTCCAAGCACTTAAGTTTATTTTGGTACTTAGGATGTATTAATTTCTTTATTTTATAAGTCAATATATTAAATGAGTATTAATATCCAACATTTAACTATTTTCAATCTCTATTAAGTCATTTTGGACAATTATCGTATTAGATATTTTTAAGGCAAATCCTTGCATAATGTACAAGGAGAAATGTGTATAATTACAAGAAGATCAACGCTTCTAAAATCGAATAATCTAAAAAATGGAAGTTGAGTAACATAATAAATCATAGTAGAAGCACAACGTACATAAGATGCTAACATAGACTAAGCAATTTAAGCAACTTGTTAATTACCCATCGATAAACCATGATGAAATTGGAGTATGGTTCTGAATAGATTACGTAAACCATGACGAAATTGAAGTTATATATACTCAACATAGAAGTCTCTATCTAAGGGATATTTAATCGAACAACTCATAGGCAATATGTATTATCTCTAACCTTCTACAAAACAAATGCATTTTTCCATTATTTACCAACAACAATACATGTAAACAACAAATGAACCAACAATAATACAAAAAAACGCATAAACCAACAATTATCCCACCACCCAACACCCACCCACGATATACATATATATAACCATCTAAGAGCTTCGTTTTTTGGAGACAAAATAAACTCAATAGAGAGCTTACTTGAAAATGACGCACGGTGAGCCAAAAACCAGGTAGAAACTGACTGTAGAAGCAACCAAAATAAAAGAAAATCGACGTAGCCGAGGGAGGAGGAAAGAAAAATAGCAGAGGGGGAGGTGGGTTGGGTTAAAATGATAAATAAAACGAAGTTGTTTGTTTTAAAACCAAACGTCATTTTATTTATGCACAACTCGTCATTTACTGGTGGAACATATTTTTCGTCGGTATTCAATTTCACCAATTATCGTGCCAGGTGTTGCCGCCTTATTTTGCGACGGATTAAGTATTCTGTAGGTAATTTATAGTTTTGTGTAGTGTTTTAAAGACGGATAGTGAGGACCGTCAGAAAAATAACGACAGAATATATATCGTCGGTAAACAACCGACACTGACTATTAAACAAAGCATATTTCACTGACGGAACTATTTCGTTGCTATTTAATTGCGGGAAGCATTCCTATAATTTTTATCGACAGACATGGTTTTGTCATCACTATATTTTGTCAGAAAATTTGCGCAGATGTTTTTCCTTTACCTTTACCGACGATAATTTTGTCTGTCGCAAAATGAAAATTTTTACGATAGTTTTACTGACAGATAGTGTTTTTTCGTCAGTAATTAGCTACGAAATTTTTCCGTCGGTAAATTTTCGCCGCTAATGTATGATTTTCTTGTAGTGAATACTTCTTTTATAGTATAACTTTTGAACCAATCCTCGCCTCCACATTGGTAGCCACCCTATGTCCCGAAAAGTTACACTCTACGTATTTAATCTTAACCCTACTCAATCTAAAGTCTTTCGACTCTAGCGAATTCGTCCATCGTTTAAGCTTGACATTGACACCCTTTTTTGTTTCATCAATTAAAACAATATCATCAATAAACAACAAACATCGACTACATCTCTTTAGATATTCTTGATGAGCTCATCAAATAAAAAGGGACTCAAAGAGGAGCCTTGGTCAAGCCTAATATTGATAGAAAAATGCTTTGTATTTTCTCCTATTGTCTTACTTTAGTTTTTACACTTTTATACATATTTTTAATAACCTATATATAAGTCATAAAAGCTCCCTTCTTAACTTCTAAAAATTTTCACATGATTTTCTTACGAATCCTATCATACATTTTCTCTAAATTAATAAAAACCATATGTATGTTAGGTTTTCTCTCCTTATAATATTTTGTTACTATTTTTAAGAGATGTAAAATTTCTATCGTAAACCTTCTTAATATAAATCCAAACTGATTTGCTAAGAAGTCCCCTTTCTCACTTTCTTCTCGATTACTCTGTTTTATTGATTATTCTTTTTATAACTTTACGGTGTAACTAAGTAATTTAATATCTACAATAGTTACACTTTTTGGATGTGGCTTTTATTTTCATTTAGACGGACTAAACAACCAAGCCACGCATTGGAGGTAAAACGCTGAAGTGAAGGAACAGGCTGTATTTCACACTTCCACGCCAGGACCAGGAGGGGCAATACGGACAATTACGAAAGGCTTTTGCGACTTCTACTGACCATTAATCATTCATTTACTTTAGGGGAGAGAGAGAGGGGGGGAGATGACCCGAGGAAAGCAGAAGATCGAAGCGCAGAGGAGAAATGCAGAGAGGAATCAGAAAGCCAAAGGCTCTCAGCTCGAGGCCAGAGCTGTTGCTCTCAAAGTCAGCTGCCCTATTTGCAAGGTTTTTACTTTTCATTCTATATTCTCTTCCCTAATCTCCTTTCAATTTTTCTTTTGCATTCCTGATTGTTATTTTCTTCTCTATATATGTTTGTTTATTATGATTTGTATTTAACATAGACGATCATGTTTAAGCATTGTGTTTGTTTGGTGCCTTGTGTTTAAAACTTTTGTGGTAATGCAATTAAACCTCCTAAGTGGGTATCTCTACCTCACAGCTTGCATGTCGTTGGTTTTGAAACTTTTGGATATTTCAGAGAATTATTTATGGATTATTTATTGATATTTAATATTGGATGTTTAGCTGGTGGTTTTGAGTCTGAACCCGTGTATCTAGTTTTCTGGCAAAGAAAATTTAAAATTTGATTTTTGGTTAGTTCTTTGTTCATCTTTATATGAAATTTGAGACACAAACACACATGCGACTATCTGTCTATCCTCTTTGCCCTCTCTTAGTTTCTTCTGAATTTTCTGACTTTTGAGATCGTGTCGTAATCACACCTTGTTTGTTTGCCACATTTTTTCGACTGTCATGTTGTTAAAGCAATCAACACAGGTAACGGTTAGATAACAAAATCAGTAAATATATAAAATTTAATATTTGTTTATTGGGTTTTATTAAAACAATAAAAAGAAATTCAATAATAGAAGATGGTATAACTTAATTATTTTTAGAAGAAGATTCAATTGCTATACTTTGATGTAATACCCCCTCCTTGCAAAAGGATAGAAAAAATGGGAGTTTTGCTTTTGATTTTCAATAAAAGAATAAATTGACTAAGAAAAGATGGCATGCCTTCATTACTTTTCGTGAGAGATTGAATTGCTAAACTTTATTATAAAAATTTAGAATAAGAAAAGAGTTTTAAATTTAGAATAAGAAAAGAGTTTTACTTCCTTTTTGGATCTTACTTCAATGTACTTAGAGCAAATGAAAAAAAAAATGTTCTGCAATAATGTTGGATGCTAAGGGTCGGGTTGAGACTAATGTGGCAACATTTAGCAGAAATGATTATTTTTCCACCACTCAAGAGTGACAAGGATTGATTTTTGCAAATTTTGGAAAAAAAAAAGAGAGGATTGACACTTGTTTTCAAGGTGATACATGTCCTAATCCATGAAATTAAGTTTTCTAGCAACTTGCAGTGGATAACAAATAAACCATATTGAAAGGCACAACAACACTAGTAATATTACCAAGAGAGGTGTAAATGTTTTTGATTTTGTGGGGAAGATGTGTTGACTTGACAACAGCAATGGAGGTTTTGATTTATAGAACATGTTGGGGGATGAAATGATTCCCGCTGTAAAGATGAAACTTTATGGAAAAGGTTAAAATAATCTCCAATTTCAACGCAAGATACGTACAGAAGACATTATGGTTGTTCTCCATGTCATGGAGCACATTGAAAAGTTCGACAAGTTGACAATTTGATATTATGAAAGGTAGAGCAAGAGACAACTTGAGATTAGAGATTTGGAAAGGGTTGATCATGTAGAATATTCACAACCAAGATGATGTATATGACTTGGATTTAAGGGCAAAAAAACATTCAAGTCAACGATCCCTACATTTCAAGAGGAGATTAAGGATCTTGTTGATGAATGGTCTATGTCCAGAAGACTAGGGAGTTATAGGAAGTTCCTAGTATGTGGAAAGGCCATTCCATATATGGTACAACTTTCATCGTAGAAGCTAAATTTTATAAACTAAGTCCAAATTTGTATGATTAGTAATTGTCACATTATTCGTTGAGGATGATTTCAACTAAATTGGGGAGAAATGATGGAAATCAATTTAAGTAGACAAATAAGAAAGATTAGATTATGAACTCCAAAATCAATTTTGGTGGGATGGAGAGTGGCAATTGACTTGACCATGGGGTCATTTAAATTCCCATTTTATGCTTGTAGTGAATTAGCTAATTTACTTTTCCCTGTTGATTGCCAATTTCTTTGATTATTAGTTTTCCTTGTTAGTAGTTGAACTACAATACTCAATTTTTGTTTATCCTTCTTAGGAAAGAATTTATCATCTATAGGATAATTCATTTTAGAATCCTAGTTTTATGATAATTAATTGTTTATTATATATGCTTAAACTTACTATTTTATGAAACACCACACCTTATTGAATATAGTTTTGAAATAGAGCGAATAATTGAATCATTCATTTCAGCTTATATAGTGTCAAAATGAGGACATATTCTCTGATTAGTGAAGTCTTTGTTAAAGTTAGAAGGGATGAAAGTCATCAGAATGTCATGCTTGGTTAAAGGAGTGAGGCTTCAACTGTGGAAAATTCAGCCATGAATGTATCAAAAACAAGTGCAAACAAAGTGTTTAAACCTCCATAATTAGAAAAATCTCACGCATGGTGTGATCATTGCTACAAATGCCGCCATACGTGAGAGATATATTGGAAGCTTGCAAATTGGAGGAGCAACAAACCAACATATACATCCTCTTATGCCAATGAAGCTTAATTAACTTTATTCAATAAGGATAAACAAGACCTTCTAAACTTTTAAAAACCATTTCCGTATCTAGTACTCCTAGTGGTTCTCTTGCACAAACATGTAGCAATCCTAATGCTCTTATCTTGAAATAAAATTTTCCGAATGGGTCATTAATTTAAGGGCATCTGGTCACATGACCCCATGTTCTTTTTTCAAAACTTAATTTTCCTATTCTGGAAGTGAAAGAGTTAGGATATTTAAGAGGAGTTTTAACCCATTGTAGGAAAAGGTCAAATAAAAATTTCAAAACCTTTGCTCTTCAATATGCCCTTTATGTTCCTAAACTAGCATGCAATTTATTGTCTGTTAGCAAATTGTCTAATGACTCTAAATGTCATGCTGTCTTATTTGAATCTCATTGTGAATTTAAAGACCACAAATCAAGTAAGATGATTGGGAGTGCTAGAATTGTTAATGGTCTTTACTATTTTGATGGGGAACTCTTTGAAATTAAAATAGCTCAAAGCTTTGGTAATGGTATCAGTTCAATTTTTGTTGGTAAATAAATGATGCATTGCCACCATAAATTAGGACATCCTAGTTTCCATATCTCAAACATTTGTTTCCTAAGTTGTTTAAAAATTTTAGTTTGTTCTTATTTTCAATGTGAAAATTGCTATCTTTCTAAAAGCCAGTGAGCCACTTAGTTTTCAAAACCTTATTATGTTTCGAAATCATTGAACCTAATTCATAGGGATGTATGGGGTTCCTTGGTCACCATCATGATGGGTAAAGGATTGTTTGTTTTTATAGATAATCATACCTATCTTTGTAGGGCTTGTTTGATGAAGTATAAAACTAAAATAAAAAATGTGTTTAAAGAGTTTTATACAATGGTCAAAAATCAATTTAAGTCTAAAGTCAGTATTTTTAGATTTTATAATGGGAAAGAGTACTATAAAAAATTACTAGGGACTTTTTTGAAAGATACAGGCATTTTACACTAATCTACTTAGTCAAACTCCTCAACAAAGTGGTATTGTTGAATTTTACACTAATCTATTTAGTCAAACTCCTCAACAAAGTGGTATTGTTGAAAAAAAATTAACATTTATTTAGCTTGAGCCATAAATGTTCCAAAATATCTTCAGGGAAATGCCATGTTAACAACCTCTTATCTAATTAAGAGAATGCCTAATTGATTTCTAAAATATGTTACACCCGTAAAATATTTCAGGGAAACCTTTCTTGATGTCAACATATATTTAGATTTGCCTTTAAAAGTATTTGGATGCATTATTTTTGTTCATATACTTAGTCAATTTAGATCTAAACTTGATCCTAAAGCTATAAGTGTGTTTTCATAGCTTTGAATAAAAAAGGCAACAAATGCTATAAGCCTCAAATAGATGGAATACAGGTAGGTATGGATGTCTCATTTGTAGAAGATCAATCATAGTTTTTTGAAAATACTCTTCAGGGCGAGAATGAAAGAAAGGAAGACAATTTTTGGAAGACAATTATCAATCCCTTGCCAAATCCTATTCTCACTTCTCCATCCTGTCTTTTTCTACGAATGCATAATTAGGTTGTTAAAAATATGGAGGACAGAGGAAGTTCTAGTCAATCTCTTTCAAAAATAATTGTTCCTGCACTTGAACTGGTTGTTTACACTTGGAGAAACAATTTAAAAAAAAAAAAGAGTAAAGATGAACAAAATATTCTACCATAAAGCCAATCAAAATTTTCACAAAAATGGTCTCTTAAATAATTTAGGTAATTTTGATCTTATTCCTCAACTTATCACTTAATCACTAGCTCGTATACTAAGGATTAACCAACAGAATATGATTTTCCTATAACCTTCAGAAAATGAATTTGAAAAAGTATTGAAGATTCCCTTGTTAAATATTTATCCCATCATAAACTGTCTAATGGTTAAGAGCATTTACTTCAAAGATATCTAACTTGTTTGATCCTATAATTAGCAAGGAAGGAAAAGATGATTCAAATTAAAAGATAGCAGTTATGGAAGAGATGAAAGCTCTGGAGAAGAATGTCAATTGGGAAATAACAATTCTACCTAAGGAGAAGAAGATTGTAGGATGCACGTGGATACTTAAAGTGGAAAGCAAACGGTAATGTGGAAAGATACAAGGCAAGTCTTGTAGCAAAAGGGTTCACACAAACATTGGTATTGAGTACCTAGAGACCTTTGCTTTGGTAGCCAAGATGGACTCAATTCGAATTTTACTATCTCTAGTAGTAAATTACAAAATTGGTGCAATGTGAAAAGTGCTTTCTTGCATGGGGATTTAGAGGAAGCAACTTATGAGTTTACCTCCAGATATTGAAAAGAAATTTGGTGTTGATAAAGTTTTCAAGTTAAAAAAAACCTTTGTATGGTCTGAAACAATCCCCAAGGGTATGATTTGAATGCTTTGGGAAGTTCTAAAAGATATGATACAGTCAAATCCAAGCAGATCATATGTTGTTCTATAAACACTCAAGAGAAGGTAAATAGTTATCTTGATTGTTTATGTAGATGAAAATTTTCTTAACATGTAATGAAAACTCGAAATTGGAAGGTTTGAAGAAAAAGCTTGCTGAAGATTTTGAGATAAAAGATCTCGAAACACTAAAATATTGTCTTGGAATGGAGTTTGCTAAATCCAAAGAGAATTTCTTGGTCACTCAATTCAAATATGCACTTGGCTTGCTTTATGCAACAGGTCTGCTTGGATACAAAGGTGCTGAAACACCAATAGAGTGTAACCTGAACCTTCAACATGCAAAAAGGAAGCTGTGATGAATATATATCATTTGCCATGACAGTTTTGAAAACTGTATCTGCTATCTCATACATGTCTAGACATAGCATTTGCAGAACGCAAAGTTAGTTAATTCATGCATTCACCAGGAAAAGAACACTTGAAGTAGCATACAAGATACTAAGGTATCTAAGGAAGACTCTTGGTGAAGGTCTGTTATTTGAAAAACAAGGACATCTTCAAACAGAAATATGTACATATGCAGATTGGACTGGAAGCATCACCATCCGAAAGTCTATTTTAGGTTATTGTGCCTTCGTTGAAGAAAATTTGGTGATTTGGTATTGTAAAAAGTAGTCTGTAGTAGCTAGAAGTAGTGCTGAAGCGGAATTTAGACCTGTGGCTCATGGAATTTGTGAAGCTATGTGGATTAAGAAATTATTAGAAGATTTAAAATTTTTCCTAGTATATAACCAACGAAAGTTATTGTGACTAGAAGGCAGCAATTACAATTTCTCATAATCCTATTCTTCATGATAGAAACAAACATGTGGAAGTTGACAAGCACTTTATCAAAGAAAAATTGATAATGAACTGTTTTCAATGATTTATATACCTACTGCTGAACAAGTAGCATTGTTCTCACTAACGGTTTACATAAAAAACAGTTAGACTACCTAATCAGTAACCTGGATATGGAAGACATATTCAAGGAAGCTTGAGGGGGAGTATTGGAAGCAGGAATTTCTGTCTTAATGTGGCTGAAATCATGTTGATTTTACAGCTGTAATATTTAGTTTTTCATTCAGTGATACAAAATAGGAAACTATATATTTAAGATTAAATTTAGGGATTATTTTGTTCTTAGGTTTATACTTATATCTTCTATAAATAGCATTTTTGTGTATAATTTTGAAATAGAGTGCATAATTGAACCTTCATTTCAACTTATAAGTTTTTATCTTTCATTTATTTATGAGTTGTTCTATTTGTGATTTAGTATAGGTGATATAAGGTTTCCATGAAACCTAATTACCCAACCCATCCCAACACCCTAGTTTTTTTGTCTAACTCGTCTTTGTAGTAAAAACTGATGTAAATTTCGAGGTGGGTCTGTTAAATCCCTATTTTTGGTCTGCAACAAAAAGATCATGTTATAGTTTTTCTTTTGTCCTTTTAATATTATATTTATAATTTCCAAAAAAATATTATATTTAGTTATTGCTACTGCTTTCAGAATTTGATTCATAGAGTTCTATTGATTATGAGGCTGAATTAGTAGATTGAATAATACTGGTGTTCTGGATTTGTTGGACAAAGGTAAATATTTACCATTCAAAAAGAGGAAAAAGACAGTCATTGTCTAAAGAAATGCGTTGAAAAAGGATATACAACCTTTCTATGAGATAGTGCTTTTTAACTCTCTCAATGTTGAATCTATTTCAAGCATATGACTCTCTCATTGTTGAATCTATTCAAACATAATATGCAGTGGTTCCTTACTTGGACATGATACAAGGATCTTAATTTGATATTTTTTATGTACCTTTTAGGACTTATTACTGATATTGAGTTGCAATAAAAATTTGTATCCATTTTTCATAATGCTATTAGGATTTGATATATTATGGCAATTCTTCTGAAAACAGGAATATTTGTACTTGAGTCTGCCTTATGTTCTGTTTACTCTCACCTATATGTTCTTCTCGAACTTTTTCTTGTTTGTGTGATATTGATTGTTTGTAGTCATGTTCATAATTTTGCAGACTCAGCTAGCAAATCATAATCAACTTGGTGACCATTATGCTTCCAAGCATCCTAAAGAGATGCCTCCAGTAGAATCGAGTTGATTAAGGTTTAGTTGTGTAAAAATTGCTCAAATTAATGAAAAAAAAAAGAGATTTCCTCCTTGTTTGTTTGGTACTGGTGCATGTATGCAGGTTATGCTCTATTCTGTCGTATGAACCATCGAAATTGTTTTTATTGTCTGATTTTCCCAACACCTTACATTGCTTTAATTACAGCTCACAGACAGTATAAAATGAAGGCCTAATCCACCCATTGTTGCATTGTTTATTTCGTATCTCCATTCTAACTGAAAGTAGAATAAATCATTTTCATATTCCGTAGTTATTCTACTATTAACTTTTGATGCACAAGTTTTGGCTTAGTTCATATTGAAGAGCTAGAACTCACCAGAATGGAAAAAGGATAATACACTCGTCTTCGTTTTGCAATTTGGCCACACTAAGGTTTGTTGTATGGAATGTCATCATTTACCCAACTAAATACAACGGATACTCATCCCTTATGTGGCCTTTTTCCTCTATCATATACATTGACCGAATGTGTCAAGTGAAAATTATGAATAATTTATTTAGATAATCTATACTCTTTATTACATGTAACATTAATATGTCTAAAGTAGTATCTAACTTCAACTTAGGTATGAAACTTAAAAAATAACTATGGTTAAACCATTGATAATTCATTTTATGATTTTACTGATATAGTATTTTCATTATTGATGATCTCATCTTTTTGTGTAATAAAGAAGTAAAATTTTGGCTAACCGATAAGGTTGGTAAGTCGAATAGCACAAAGTTAAGTCTCTCAATGTTCATTTTGGAGCAATTAATATGAGATTTAATTCTAAAGTATGGATTGTAGAGTTAAAATCGGTTCATGTTTTTGGTTGTTGAGACTTCTTTATAGTATTGATTGTTAAAAGGATTTGAAAATTTTTAAGTAAACAATGCGAATTGAGTTAATGAATTTAGAATTTTTGTTCGGTGAAACCACTTTTAATCTTGTATCTTACAGAAAATTATTTTAAAAGATAGATTTTTTTGGCAATCCAAGTGTAAAATAAGTGAACAAAAGTTATTTTTTTTAAAAACAATCAAAGGAATAAGGTCCGAGATAAGATTAAACCATGATATTGGAAAAAATAAACTACTTTAAAGTGTTATTGCATTTCTTTTTTATATGTTTTTAATTAAATTTATAATTTATTTTGTTACATTTGGTGAATTTTCTTTAATCTTATTTAGTTAATCCATGTTTTTTTTGGCAAAAAAGAAAGAAGAAAATGTATTAATAAAGAAAGAAAGTAAAGCTTACATGAGAGTCTAGAGGGATACCCTTTGAAACTAAAGTAAGTGTAATGTTTTTAACTATTTAAAACATAAAAGAGAATACGATAGTTATAATTGGAGAAGGCTGAAATTGTTGGGTATTCAATTTAAAAATTGAGCTCTTTGATGCTATCAAGAGTTTCAGAGATGAGTAGATTTATATGTTTGGACTTGAGTTCGAACCTCCTGGCATTTCGTTCTTTCCATATTGTCTGAACACACATACTCACAACTGCGATATGGTGTAACTGTAGGGGAGTTCCTTGAGTAGCTAGTCGCTAGATTGCACTGAAGAAAGTAGTAAAATGATTAGGCCATTGACAACTTAGTTGTGTTGCTTTCCAAACCTGATGAGTCACCTCACACACGAAGAATAATTGGTCTCTTGTTTCTTCCTGAGTTAAGCAGAAAGGACAACATGTACTGATGTTTAAGTAACCGAGTTGATCAGCTATATTTAATCAAATTTGTATAGTGAACCACAAAAGAAAGGAAATTCTAGGGTATAATTTTGTGCCAGATGATTCGGTGCTGTCCCGCTTCAGGTCTCCTCACTCGTAACATGTCCCTGATTTGTTTATTTGAGAGGAGATGGTAGGCCTGTTATATAGTAGAAAGAATCGTGATGAAGGGGGGAGCATATGAAGGTTGCAAGTAACCGAGGTTCTTTGGAAAATGCCATCTATCACCATTGATGAAGGATTCCATTTTGGTATTTAGAGGGAAATCACTACGAGCTCTGTGCAATTGTTGTGTATGGCAAAGAGTTCCTTAGCCTGTCCAATTATCGAACCATAAGGAAATTAGCTTTTCGTTACCAATGGCACAAGTCATATGGTCCTGTACAAGATTTCTCAAGTGTAGTAATTGATTCAGAAAGTAAGAGTTACTTGGAGACATACAGACAACCCAAATTCTTTACCCTTTAAGAAAATAAGAATGTATCCACCGTAGCCATAAAGATTTTCTATCTTCGATAATCCACCTTAACTTCTTCAATATGAGGGACTGGTTTGTGAGTTTAACAAAAGTAATATTTAACTCTCCTTCTTTTGGGTAGCAAATGTCAATCTATTTGATTTTTGCACTTCCTTTAACTCCCATCGACTGATTCCACAAGAAATCTTCGAGTATTCTTTTTATTGCCAAAGGACAATATGTGAGCACCAGTAGTTTGCAAGGAACTCAGAACTCATTTCATAAGTTAAAGTTTTTCCAGCAAACAATAAGAATTTATTCACCCAGGATTCTATTCTTCTTTAAATTTTCTCTACAATCGGAGTACATTTGAGTGCTAAGTCTTCTTGTTGAATGGGAGACCCAGATAGAGTAAGGGTGGTGCTTTCTTAACCATACCAGTGATTGACGCTATTCGCGTAGCCATTGGAGCAGCTCCTTTGGAAATGGTAAAATGACTCTTATGGATGTTAATGTGCAAATACTATATTGAATCTAGTACTAGATTTAGTTCTGTTATAATACGATATAGCTACTTCAAGTAATGTCCTAAAATTATAAGATAGTCCTTGAATTTTATAAAATTATAAAATAGTCTCTCAATATATTGTGTTATATATTTTTAGTTTTACTTCAACGATATCTCAAAAAATCTTAATAATATAGATTTTATATAATAACTATCTCTTTATTCTTATTAATATTACTTTTTGTCTATTTCTTATATCTAAACGGACATAAAACTAGGAATAATTCAAAGTTCTTAAAATGTTATAATTGATTACATCAGAACATCATATAATAAGAACAACTTAAGTTTATAAGCATAATAACAAAAGTTTGTGTCGAGGAATACATCAACATATGAAGTTAAATTTTATATTTGTAACATATACATTAAAAAAAAGAAGAATTGAAAAAAAAAAGAAAAAGTGAAAAACTTGAAACGTCATTCCATTCAATTGCATTAGCCTCTACTTTTTTCTTTTTTACTATGAAGTCCTTATTATCAAGGAAATTTTCACATTACCATCATTCAAACTCAACTCAATGAATGACATGTCTATAATTTTCAATCTAAGATTATTTTCTAAGTCACTTTCATCTATAAAATTCGATTCCTAAAAAAATCTAATATGTTAAAAGGTTAATATAATCAAAGCAAATTGGATCTACATAACTATATATTCTGTTAAGCATACTAGTAAATAAATAAAATAAAATTATTATGAAATTATAAAAAATTATATTCAACTTAATAATGACAATACATTCAATTTCTCAAAGATTCAAGTTATATTAAAAAATAACAGATAATTTAATCACTTGTGTTCTAATTTATTTATTTCTTTAGAATGAATAAATTCAACTGTGTTTCACTTCCTTTCTCACCTAGTTATATTCACACATTGTCTAAGAATTTGAATTATAAACTTTTGCAATTCTAGAACACAACTTCTAAATTGGTCTCATTAAGCAACAATAAAATGACAATAGTAATCTTATAAATAAAATAAAGTAATGTTTAATTTTAAATAAGTAACGAAAATGAATGAATGTATACCTCGATTAAGTTTGTCATTTTGGCATATTGTAATAGGTATCTTGAGATCACCGAACGTATCTTTTTATGCCTTTATTTGTGAGTTATAGAGGTCTTGCATAATCTTTTATGAAACAAATATTATGATAATTAATAGCATTCCCTTATTAACTTTAGCTTTCTTTGTGAAACTTGGTCTAAGATTGACATTCAGATTAAAAAATTCCCTAGCAACAAATAACATAAAGTAAAATTGTCTATACAATCTTTCACTGCAAGATAAGGTGTGTACAAGGTAAAGTAAACAAACTAATGTCATTAAAGGCTCTCAAATTCAGATGACAAATTGACATTATGACTAAAAATCATGATCTTCAAGAATAATTCTATAAACCTCCATTCCAATATTAGCTCTAATATGCTGAAATTCACTTATCCCTTGTAAATATTTTTCTTAGCTTTTGCTTCATTTGAACAAAACACTAAAGTAATAAGAAATTAGTTTTAAATCTTCTAACAGAAGGATGACATAAATTTCTACCATTTGTGAAATATTTTCTCATCAAATTTAAAACTTGTAGATGATTATAAATGAACTCAATTTTTTTCTTGCATTATAAATAATTTCATTAATGACAGGAAAATGTTTAAAATCTCCTATATTTTTCAACATTAAGTTAATACAATGTTCAACACGAGGAGTCTAATAGAAAGAATTATACTTGCTTTTTAACCTTTTTTTAGTTGCTTTATAAGTAGCATCATTGCCAATGATGAACTGTATAATATTTTCAGATCTAATTTCATTTATAACTTTATAAAAAATCTCCATTAGAATATCAATATTTCTTATAAGGCCATATGCATCAATTGACGTACAAAACATCGTTTCCTTATTAGAATAAACCAAAAAATTCATAATGGGCTTTTGTCTTCTATTTTACCAACTACCATATATAATTGAACACCCATATGTTTCTTAAGTCATTCTTGTTTCACTCAAATAACTTTTTATTTTATTAATAGAATTACTTAGAAGACTACATTTGTAGTTATCGATTGAAGAAGCTTTATATTCTAGACCATAAGAGATAATAACATATACCATAGACTGGTAATAATAAGATTAGGTAGTATTAAATAACACATTTGCATCATACCACCATCTAACCATTTTTGTGTTCATATTATGAGTTACAATTTTTGGATTGTAATGCATTAAGAATTGAACGTTAAGTCCAAGGAGTTGTTTGTAAAGTAAAAAAGTTACACTTGTCAGAATAAAAAAGTTAGACATTTGTCTTCTTGTTTTCTTTATATTAGTTACAACATTCCCTTGTTCTTGGTAGGAATACTAGCCTTAGTGTTGACACTATCATCCTCACCACTACAAAATGAACTTCCACTTCTAATTTAATAGTTCACTCTTTTCGTTCTTTCTTTCTCATTCTAATACAATTCAAGCAAAGTTTTCATTTGTGATTTTTCATCATGACTAATTTTTCTTAAAGCTCTATATCATCTTTGATTTTAGCCAAATATTTCTTTAACTTTTTAATCCCCCACTTTTCAAATATTTGTTACAATAAAAATAAATAATATAATTTTTCATACCAAGAAGCATTCTCTCATGAGCCTAAGCTACATCATCAAATCTTCTTAAACAAATTGAATTATCAAGAGAACTTGAACATCCATCCATCATTTATAAAAATAAATGTAATTAAATAAGTACAATAAACTAGACAAACAACATATACACCTCTTTTTTGAAACCAGTCAACAAACATAAGTTATTAAATGAATAATCAACAGATCACAACAATTATTATTTATGTTAACTTAGTTCTACATCTGCTTATATTTATAATTTGATGCTTATAGAAAGTGACATTATAACATAGAAGATAAAAGTATGTAAGCTAAGATAATGAACTTTTGTTTTTTTAATCTATTTTAACTTAAAGAAATTGACCCCACTTTTAATAAAATCACAAACTAATTAATTTTGTACAGTTTAATGTAATCACAAAGATTTCATTTATAAAGATTGAAATTACTTTAGACTCAAAAATAGGGGAAACACACTAAACTTGAGATTTAGAAAATCTCAACACTTAAAACGTATATGTCACTAAAAACTTCAATCCCAAACTTCCATCTGAATATTTTGAAACTTCAACTAACATATATTTATGCTTGCTACTCTTAGTAAATCATGTCCCCTTAACAACTTTAGCCCCTAACATCTTTTTTATCCCATTTTGACAAAAAGGTTTATTATTATTATTATTATTATTATTATTATTATTATTCTTGTTATTGTTGTTGTTGTTGTTGTTGTTTTTATTGTTATTATTATTATTATTATTATTATTATTATTATTATTATTCATAAAAAATGAAAAAGGAAGTTGAAATCACAAATAACATCAATAGTTTGAGGGTATTATGAAGATCAATCAAAGATTGATAAATTCGATACTATTTAAAACCATTAAGGTTAATAATTCCCATGTTACATGCTGAGGCTCCATAAATTATGGGAATGAAGGTCTTTAATAAACTCAAAGCTAATTTATAACATATACAAGCTAATGAATAAGCATTCAAATACATATTATTTCACACAAAACAAACTTCAATTACTAATATAGTTTACATGAAAGAAAGCAACAAATCCATAAACTTGAATCAACACTAAAATGGAAAAAAGGAATTTAAAAAGTCTATCTTTCTCTCTACTTCTACAATATTCAAGATAAATAATTTTACAAATAAAATTGGTGATAATTACTAGAAAATAAAAATAGGGAAAAGCTTGAGAATAGGGAAAGGCGAAGATGATGGCAATGATGACAGAAGAAGATGAAAGTAGTGGCAAAAAAGATCACAAAGGTGGAGCAACAATATAGATGGACCAGTGACGACAATGAGATAAATGATGTCTAGGAGGGCTTTGTGACTTAGGTGAATACCGTTAGAGTTAAGGTAAGTATATGGTTGCTTCATTCAGGATAATGGTTGGATTTTTTCAATTTAATTCTCAAATTGTTAGTATTTACAAATTTTTGCATATAATTAACTAGTATTTATTGTATCGACTAGCATCGACTAGTACTATTCAAAATTGCTACTATGAAGTGATACTTAAATCTTGTATGATATTTCATTTTTAGTATTAATTTCTAACTGGTACGACAGATATTGATTGGTATCAACTAGAACAATATGAAGTCTATAACTTTTGTCCTAATTAGCATTTAAATGGAGTTAAATGAGGTGTTTTAAATGGTTAGTCTTATTATTTGTTAATCTATCGAATACCTTCAATGCCTAGGTATAAATGATAATTGTAGTTTACATTATGTTTTAGTAGGTATTTTAGTGTGTTTTTAGGTGTTGATTAGATGATTTGTGCATGTTTAGGTTTAGAATTATGTTAATGTGATTGTGTGTTTATGTTTTAGTGTTTGTGATTTAAAGCATGGTATTGAACTTTAATTTTGTGTGCTTTAGGTGTTTTGATGTGTTTGTTAGTGTATGAACTAAAATGAAGAAAATTGAAGGAAGTTGGAGAAAGCTTGGACAAAAGGAACAAGGTCACGATCATGTCAGAAGGTCTCCCCCAGGGTCACGATCATGACACCCCTATCGTGATCATGATAGAAGATGATCACACTAGGTCATGGTCGTGATAAGGGAGCCAAATTTCAAGAGTCACGATTGTGACAGCCGATAGATGCAGGGATCTCCTTCTGTTTTCATTTTTAAAGGGTCTTTTTGGACCTTTTAGCTTAGGTAAAACCTAGTTTTTACCCTAAATGGCCCCAGGACTATATAAGGTCATAAAATGACCTTAATCAATGGAGCCTCCATCTTACCGTTTATAGAAAGAAGTTAAGGAAGATAGAAGAAGGAAAGAAGAGAAGAAGAAGAAGAAGAGGAGCCGCTGTTAGCCACTCCATGTCATTCCTTTCCAAGTTATTTCTTATTCCTCTTATTATTTACTTCATTTGACGTATGATTTGGATATGAGGATGACGAATACTTTGTTAAGGATGTTCTAACTTCATTTTGGGATTAATTCTTGAATCATTTTGTGACTTAATTGATTTTGATGTCAATGAAATGTTTAGGTATTGTGATATTTGTGAATGTGCATACTTCGATAATAAATCGAGAGATTGAATCGATAGTAATATGATTAGGTTGGGTAAAGAGAATTAATAACCTAATATGTCATATAAATATCAAATCGATAATCATACGAAGCAAGATCTTGTGTAAGGACTCGATTATCGCATAGATCGCTTAAGAACTAGTTCAAGACGTAGGCTATTTTTATTAATTGAGAGATTGCAAAATTGGAAGTTTAGAGACAATTATGGATTATTAATTAGGTTAAATGATTAGATCTTGAGATCCCTTTAGAAATTTGGGATTGATACCAATTGAATCAAAAGTGATTAGGGTAGCAAAATGATGATAGAATGAATCCCTTCTTCTCATAATTGTTTGATCTTGTCTTGTGTGATATCTCAATTGTTAAGTTGTTGTGCTCTATTTTGATTTACTTATGTTAATTTGGAATTTTAATTTCAATCAACTCATACTTGATTGCTTAATTTTCTAGTTATTTTTATTTTCCTTTGAATCATGTTTTAACAACCTTAGACAAAGTTAGGATTTAATTAGTTTTAGCTAATTCCTTGTGGGATCGACAGCTCAATTAGTACAAGTTATGACCTGTATACTTGCATAATATATAGGGTTTTATATAAGTAAAACTTCCTCCAAAATAGGTACTTATTAGAATTATATAATTTTATATAATCAATCTTTTTAACTTATTTTTCTTTAGCTTCTCTTTACGTATTTTTATCGTAATACCCCTACATCTTTCCATTTTTGGAATAATCCTTCCCTAGTTTGGTTTGTTTCTTCATTATTCTAGATGAATATAGCCTCTACTACTAAGGTTTTATCCGCAATGGGAGGCCATCTTAGGGCCTTGCTCACTATTTGAGAGAAGGGAGAATCCTCCACCTTTAACATTTTACCTCTGGAAGATTTTCCTACTCTCACTAGGGAGTCACTTTTCACAAAGTTTGGAAGAAAGGAAAACCATAACAGATCTAAAGAAAATGAAAAAGTCAAGAAAAACTTAGATTTTTCACATCCTTTTAGAGCTTAAAGGAACAAGTTTAACACCTAGCATAACAAAGGGGCTCTTAACCATTATCAAAATTTCATGAAAGATGGTGTCATTTCTCCACCTATTGAATAATAAAGGCAGGAGCACATGCTTGGTTCTATGCCTTAATTGGCTTCTTTTGGAATAAGAGGCCAACCTTTCCTATGGTTAATGCTTGGGTAAGAGCCAGATAGAGTAAAAAAGGCTTAGAAAAAGTCACGCTAAGAGACGATGGAACCATTTTGTTCAAATTTTCTGATGTAAGCTATTTGAATGAAATAATTAGACAAGGGCTATGGCATATTAGAGGCCAACCAATGTTCATCTAGAAATGGAAACCTGACATAAAGATGGATAGAAGTAAAATTGACACATTTCCAACGTGGGTGAACCTTCATAATTTTCCTTTGAAATTTTGGAATATAGAAGGTTTAAGTTTTCTTACTATCTCTTTGGGAGTTATGTATGGACTCTCAAACTACAAATATGGAGCGAATATGCTAAGAAAAATTATGTATAGAGACAAAAAAGAACTCACTGTTGCTAGATAGCTTACTGGTGATTAGATAGGGGGAAAATGGTGAGATGGAGAAGATAGACATCCCAATAATCTACCCTTGGAAACCTAGTAATTCCATAAAGAAATGGTTACCTATTGGCAACATGTTTAAAACAGGATGGCAATAAGAAATTATGGGGATTGGGCATAATGACACACTACATGAGGGAGGCAATAATAATCTAGATGAAACTAATACAACTAAAGGGAAATCAACTGATATTGTTATGTTGAAATACAACAACAGTATAGATGAAATTGATGCAACCAGAGGGAAAAACTGATATTATTATGCTACAGGACACTCACAAACTAGTGGAGACAGGGAAAACTAATGAAAATGAAGTTAAAATGAAGCAGTTTAATTAAAAAATATTAATTACCTAGAGTAAAGAAACATAAAGCGCAATCAGAGAACCTGGGTGAGTATGAGGAATTCAGAGCTCAATCTGCTAACTTTAGGAGAAGATCTGCAGGGAAAAAGGGTAAGAATAAAAACAAAGGGGAATTTCCCTAGATGGTAGTCCTAGTATGAAATACTAGAGGGCTCAATAACCCTCTTAAAAGGTTAATGGTAAAGGAGGTTGTGAAAGTCAAGAAGCCTTATTTAGTAGGCCTTCTAGAAACCAAAATAAAAGAACCTTAATTACTCAATGGCCTTAATTTTTTGGGTGCAAAATGGAAAATTATTTCAAATCATCAATCTCATTACAATGAAATGGTAATTTGTCTCTACAATTCAGATATGTTCTGAATCCAAGTTTTTGATGAAAGTGATTAATTCATTCACCTAAAATGTTAAATGGGAGATAAGATTCCTAATTTTGATTTGACACTAATCTATGCTTACAACTTTGGTTTTCAAAGAAATAAACTTTGGTTGGATCTACAAACCTTGCAATCTAGAACTCAGAATCCTTGGCTAGTAGTTGGGGATTTCAATTGCATGCTAAGTTCCAAAGAGGTTGAAGGTGGAAAGAAATTCACTTTGGGAGCTACTAAAGGGATAACAAATCTCCTTACCAGGGAGGACCTGATGGACCTTAACTCAACAGGTAGGTTTTTTACCTGGTTAAATGAGCAACAAGGCAATATGCATATTAGAAAGAAACTTAATAGAATTCTTGTCAACTGAACTTGGCTAAATATGTTCCCTCATACATTTGTTCATTTTGGTGAAAACATTGTTGGATCGGAAAAAGAAAGCATGCAATATTTGGAGAAACGGTAGATTTCAAAACTTTTAAGAAATTATTTTTCCAGCGGAAGCAACAAATCCAAATCATCATGCCAATCCATA
>JANQAP020000105.1:350154-366533 GCA_026874005.2 Erythroxylum coriaceum
ATTTTTCCTAATGGTAAATTTTAGGAAATGGTAATTTTTAAAGAAATAGGCCAAAGCAAGTTGGTGAATCTAAGTGCCTTCATCATATTAATGCTTCTAACTCAACAAATACTTAACATGTATAATAAAAGCAAGTTCTTGCAATGATAACACACACATGAAAGAATAACAAGAGCTTTAAAAGTTTTATGAAAATTTCTCTTCAGGCTCAAAAGCTCACAAAAAAGAGTATATATTTGTGTAAATAATATGCAATCTCATTCAACTTGAATATTTTAATGATTTTGAAAAATATGACTTAGAAAACTAATTTCATTCTAACCATCATCCTTTTGTACACCAATTCAAATTAATATTCAATAAGGACACATGGTATTCATGGAAAGATTTTAACCAATTCATAAAATATTATAATCAAGATTATAATAAGCTTAAAGAAATCATGTTAAAATTTATTAAACCTATCCCCAAACTTAAAGCTGTAAATTATCCTCAATGTATAATATAAGCATTTATGAAAAAGTGAGAGGGTTAAGTAGGTACTTTCCTAACTATGATGATGTCTCTGATTCTGATCCATCTAATATGAAACTAACATCAATATAAAAGAAAAGGATAAAAAGAAATAACATAACAAAAAATAAAATTCTATACTAATATGAAAGAAAAAACAAAATATAGAAATTGAAATAAAATTAAAACTAACTTATGGGTTGCCTCTTATGTAATGCTTCTTTAACGTCATTAGGTTGACATAACTTGTATGTTTCCATCATCCTGGATCAATAATCAATGACTTGATTCCACCCCTTTCTCCGCATAGGAGTTTTGTAGCCTGTAAGTAAGCCATTTGTTGTAAGATAATTAGAAGGACATAATTAATTAGATTAATAAAACCAATATACTCCATTAATGCCCTTTTTAATGAAAACTGTTAAAGACATAAGGAATAACCAAACTTCCTGTATCCGACTAGCTCGAACAGTTTGTCTTTGAAGAAGTAGTAACCATCTGTGCTTAAGGTTCCTACCATTATCTCATCAGTAGTTTCCTTACTTAGTTCCTCTGCTAGTTCTTCCTCAATCACCTCTATCCACTCTTCTTCATCTTCTTCTTTTTGGATGGAGGCCTCTGGCTCATCTTCTTTAGTTATCTTCTGCTCTTTCTCTACTTCCTCTTCTTAGATGGAGGTTTCTTCATCTTTCTTTAGGAAGATCTTCTTTACTACTAAGGGTGATTACCTCTTGGTCGATATTATCAGTTTCAGCATAATTGTATAAACTCCCTTGCATCTCGTCAAATAATATTTCCATCTGTTGTTCGATTTGATTCACTAAATTTTGTATAAGAGCCTCTATTATGCCTTATGTTTGATTCTTGAATAAACTCAATTATCATATCTCTCAAAGCAGGAGTTACCTCCTCGTCTTCTTGAAATGTATCTTCATTTATGAAATCGACTTTTTTCTCTTCTTCACTCTGAGACAGTTGGAAGCTCAAATTAAACTTATCATATGTAGGTGAAGTCTCTCATCAAATCCACGCTACCTAGTTACTCTCTTGGCAAGGCATTCCATTAGTTTATCTGTAATACTTTCATATCGTTACTCTTTTTATACATATTCAGTTGGAGCATAGTCATTCCATCCATATACGTAAGGGTTGCACCACTCTGAATTATATGTATTCTTGTATGATAGGCCTTAAGGTCGATTGTACATTTTTGGTTGCTTCTATATATATGTCGGTTAAGCTTCTGAAAACATATGAGTAAACGACTCCTTCCGATGTGGTGATGTTTCATATTGTAAAGACACATCCTGGCTATCGTAATAATATTGTCGCTCTATCCATCCATTATGAGTTGTGGCTATGAAGTTAAATATCAATTCCTAAAATAAACCACCATACACTATCAGTGTAGAGAAATTCAAAAGACAATTAAATGAATAAGTCAAAAATACAAAAAAAGATAAAATAAAATAAAATAAAATAAATATAAAAACAAAACCAAAATAAAATAAAAACGAAGATAAAAAATAAAATGAAAATGACTAGAGTAATAGCATTTAGGCTTTCATAATATCAAAGTCCTCGATAATAATGCCAAAAACTTGATTGACTTATTTCGTGTTAGTCAATATTGTAATAAACTGCAAGTGCACGGCGTAGCTATAGCTAGTACCGGCAAGTACGGGTCGATTCTATATAGACTATACATACTAGGAATCACCCTTCCCCAATTATCTAGCCTAAAGATGGATTTTATATTTTTAATTAAAAAACTAAAACTAAAATAAATAAAATAAAATAGGAAACAATAATGAACAAGAGATAGTGGAATTCACTTAGAAAGTTATTGTTATCAGAAATTAGTATCTAGGCTTGAATCCCTTTAAAACCTTAACAGATTGATCTTTTATCATGCAATTGTTTGTTGATTAATTAGACCGTGGAGACTTCTATAGTATGCTAATAGTTGACCTTGAGTCTACTAACAACTAATCCTATAGTCTCTAATTGAATTACTCAGGTTAAAACTTATAAGATTGCGTTACCAATTTAGAAGTCTTTCTATTAGGTTTGACCTCAATCCGGAGGATTTATGTCATCCTATCTCTAGGGTTGCAATTAACTCCTTCTAATTATGGTAGATCTATTCGCACTAGGATTTCTCAATCACTACATATGAAATTAGATTATTAATAAAACGCGTAATTAGATCACAATAATCAATCAAACCAATTGTATTAATAAAGGAATCAAATCGTATCAAAGTATTAACATAAAGTTTATCTAACCTAAACACTAACTGAAAGTTTAGTTACACACAATTGAACACGAAATCAAACATACATTGAAATAAAAACAAATAGAAAATAACGAGTTCATAATTCTAATTCTCTCTTATTGTCTTCTATTGAGTATTCTTGTGATATAGAATTATGATCTTTTATTCTGATGAATCTTTTGATTATTTCTTCGTGTTTCCCACTTTTCTAGACCAAAATCGTCCTTTTTGGACATTCTCCACATCTAGAAATTGCCTCCCAAAGTCTCTTCTTGTTTCTACCCCCGATATGTCACTTTTATATTAAATTCTTTGTTTTTAGGTTATGAACGGTCTCTTGTACATTTTTGCATCAGACTGTACATAATCAGAATCCGCTGAGTATCGCAAAAGTGCACGAGTGTGCAAAAGTGCATTATCATGCACTCCTTTTAGATTGCTGATTTTTTATTTTGAGCTGCGTTTTCGCCTAAATTCTTCTCTTTTAAGTCCATGAAGGAAATTATCACCTGTAAACACACTTGAAGCAATTTAAGTACCAAATATACGATAAAAGTATACAATATCAAGCAAAATACATCAAATATGGGTGGTAAAATATAGTCAAATATCCATCTATCATATGCAAATAGGGATGATGAATATATCTAGAAAAGAAATGGAAAAGGACAATATATGAATGAATATTATAGGGACTCAGTAAGGATGAGGGGTGCTTACCAAAGTTAGAGCAAAGTTATTTGGAACATGTGTCTACTTCTAAGAGTTTTGTTCCACATGTGGTTTTTTTTAAAAGAAAAGCTTAACATACTGGATCATTTATAGTACCTAAACATAGCTAACATATGTTTCTTACATAAAAGGGAAGCATAATCCTTGGAACATATATTTTTCAGATGTAATTATGCTATCGAGATATAAAACTTTATTAATAAGTTGTGTCTTCCAAATAGAATCAGTGATTAATACCAAGAGTTTATTTCATAGTTCCTATCAACTATGCTTCTATAAGAAGATATACCTTCATTGTTAATAGTTTTTGGTGCTTAGTCTTTATAAAATTTAGGAAGGGAGAAACAAGAGATGTTATAAAAGGGTAAAAAAATTTGTCAACTATCTCACAACATAAGTTATTCAATAGGTAAGAAAGCAAATTCTATCTAACTCTAAAGCTACAAAATACAATAGGATATTAGCTAGGTATGGAGAATCTAATAGAGGTATAGGATTAGAAGTAATAATATATTTTAAAGATTACTTCTTTGGCATTTTAAAAAGCAACCAGTAAGAAACAATAACTCAAAGTAGAAATAAATAGATATTCATAGTACAAATGAGTTCAAATGTAAGTGAAAGCTTACCTTCAATTGCATAGAGAATTATGGCTATGGGAAACGAACAGAAGAAACACCTGTAAGGTGTTCTGTATATGGAACAAAGAGAGGAACCAATACAGGATGATAGAAGACAATCTATGAGTAGTGACCATGTGATTAGAACACTAATATACCTATGAAGAAAATAATATGAACTATTAGAGGGAGAATAAGAACCATCTCAAATATCCCTCATTGAAGAAACTAATCTATTTTGTGTAAGTTATCCAGCATTTAGACACATGCTGGCCATGCATCTTAAGGGTGTGTTACTTGGCTGCTAAAGGAGTGGTGTAAAAGTTAAGTGCTTAGTAACTTCTTCATGCAAATGATCCAAGACCATGGTGTCCCTTTTTTATATTACCATGTAACAACAATTAGCTGTAAAATCTTATAATTTCCTACATGCAATGAAATTGTTTAATTAAAAAAAAAGGTTTGGGGGTTACTTATATTAAATTTTGGGTAAAAGAAAAAAAACCCTATACTTAAGGAAACTTTGACAAAACCCTATCATATATAATTATCAAAAAAAAGTTCCTAAAGTTTGAAATTTTCTATAAAAAAAACCCCACGGAGTTGACCTTCATTAAAAGAACTTAAAAAACTTTTAATATGTCATAAATGTCCATGTGGACTAATAAAATTAAAGTGACATAATCCAATCTTTAACTCGACCTTATCCTTTTGCCCAAATCAACTCTAACCCTACCCTATCGTTTTACCCAATTAACCCTAACCTGAAAATAACCCAACCCCTCTAACCCACCTAACTGCCAATACCCTCTAAAAACCTAATTCACCAAAACCTATTTGTTCCTCTAATCGAGAAAGTTTTTGCTATCGGTAGACTGTTGCTTCTTAGGCATTCCTTTCTTCATCTCTTCTCTTCGTCTATATCTCTAACTGCATCTGTTCCCCCCTCTCTTTGTCAACTACTACTTCTCAATTATACTACCTCTTCATCTATTTAGGGCTATATCTTATCAAGTCTCTTTTTTGTCTTCGTCTATAGCTCCAATTTTATCTGGTGACATGAAATATTGTGTGACTTTGGTTATTTTTTAACTTTTGATCCCCTTTTTTCTTCTTATACTTGTGCACCTTTAAGCCCTATAATATCTCACATAAGATAGTCTCTAAATATGAGGAGTATTCCTTTATGACCCAAAGCATTTTACATTTTTTACTCTAGAATTCTTGACCACACTCATGGTTTAATTAAAATATCTTAATTTAAAAAGTAATCCCATAATGTATTAGATAAGCATGTATGCTCCACCCACATCCATTGTTATATACAAAAATCACTCTAGATTTCTCAATTTTTGACATACACAAAACCAAAACCCTTTATAATAACATATTAGACTAGAGCTTATCTAGACACATTCACTAAAGCAAAAAATAAATCTTTAAAGCAAATGGCGTCAGCATATCATTATCTACTTAAATTATATGAACTTTAGCTTTCTTCTCCCTTCTTAATTTGAACTACCATCTGAACTCCTAAACTCATCTGAATCTTTATATTTTGAATGCATAAATATATCTAGTATATTATCTGTCGAGACATCTTCTACACCACCATAAATAACCTTGTTCACAGCCTCTCCACCAATTATTGACCGTTGCCTATCGTAACACTACTCAAAATAAACTAGACCTATAATTGTAGCAATGGTGAGTCTAGGTCGATCCCACAGAGAGTGTGTGTAAAGCTTTTGAAATGAAACCAACTAATGTTTTGGTTTAGTTTTTTTTTTTAGTTTTGAAATAAGAAAATAAGACACAACTAAACTAACAAAAACAAAATAAAGAAAACATGCAGAAATGATGCAAGTGATGAATTCATTAGTAATCTGGTTATTTGATTCAATCTTAGACTACACCCAATTAAACATATTGATTTGTTGTTCTTTTACCTCTCTGTGAACTATTCATGGTAGATTAACAACAAGCTCTGTTAATCCCATTTTTCCCTTAGGTCGTGTTTAATTAAAATATGCTCGTTAATTCAACCTAGCCACTGAACAACCTAGGGTATGATCTCTGGATTTAATTGGACAACTGTATTATGAATTAGGAAAATAGACCAATATAAGCAATAACCACATACACTTAGGTCATTTAACCTATATTATGTTATCCCTAATGATTACGAACCATTAGTCACTACAAATGAATCTCAACACGACAATTACAGATTATATTGAAATTCTAGCAATGGGTTCTTACAAAAAAAAATCAAATAGAGCATTCAATCATTCTCACACAACACCCAAATATTAAACATAGGATAACATAACCAATCCCTAAGAGAAAGAACAACAAACAATGAGAGAAATGCTTAACTGGGTTATCAATGTTGATGTCACCTCTGAATTGACGTCGGAATGTCTAGCGCTTGATAGGTCTCCAAAGGATGAGAGGTTTGCCCCTCTTCATTCTCTCAAAACCTCTCTTTCGACTCTTCAAATTTCTCCCAGAAGAAAACATAAACATTAGCTTCATAAAAACGATGATTATATACTAAAAAGTAGGGTTCAGGTGAGCTGGTAGAGCAGTCACAGGTGTGACTTTTTTCTCACAGTCTTGAGAGGTGTCTCATGACTGTGAGAAGCATCTTATGACCATGACAAACTTGTCACAGTCGTGAGCCAATGCTCACGGTTATGATAAGTTTGTTGTTTAGTTGTGAGCCCTCCTGTAGTCTCCTTCTTTGTGTTTTCAATATATAATCATCATCGTCATACACTTTCTTGTCTTTACTTGCTCTAATCTTTCTCATTCTTACTTCATGATTAATCTCCAAAAAATGGCTCAAATATAATGCTTTCAACTCACTTTATCTCTTTCGCTTCTAAATTGTACCAACAATCATATATGAACTAAAGTGAGTATCTTAAGCATTTTCGTATCATTAATCACTAAGTGTAAAGGATTAAATATATGATTAATTAAACATCTATCAATTTCGCCCACACTTAGCTTTTGTCCATACTCAAGCAAAACATCATATTCAAAATCATAGACCCATAACATTTACTCATTTCCTATATTTCCCAAGGATACATACTCATAAGCAAAGATGAATGACTTTCAAAAATTATATCAAGAACTTAACATTTAAAGCTTCTACTTATGATCAATCAACATTCATGACCTTCAAAACCTGAGCAATCAAATGGTAGACCTAGAAAATGTGTTTAACTAAAACATATCCACGGGTACACTCAATACCATTCATGATCATGACATTCCACAACTTTGCATATAATTTCATTTCTCCACCACTAAGGCTCACATGCAAAATCATGAATCAAAGGACTTTTCAACGTTGTAATATGGGTAAAGGTGAGGTGAGATGTATTTTGGGTAATGTAACATAAAAACCATCAAAGCTAGTGAAACAAGAAAAACACTCAATATAATTATCAAGTGCAAAAACTAATATTCAGTCATAATTGAGTACATCAAATATGATGAATGTAAAAACCATATTTCCTAGCTTAAATTCAAAATTTCACACCACAAATCATACAAAACATAACCAATTAGAAAGAATCACTCATAAAAATCGATGATATCAATACTTTGAAACTATAAGGAGTGATCCTTCAAAGATCACATCTACCTCATATTTAACATACTCAAATCACCCATTTAATATAACTTTAGGATGTAAAACTAATCATGGACAAAATTTCAACACATATGCATTTCCTCCTTGATAATTTTATTTAAACATATATATATATTCTTTTCCCTTTTTCTTTTCTTTTCTTTTCTCTCTCTCTCTCTTTCTCTTTTCTTTTTTTATATAAACATTGAAAGAAACTACATCAATATGAGAATTTCAATGATAAGACATAAAATGACATCCCAATAATTATAACCATCCCATACATATGCATACCCCCACACTTAGACTTTTGTACATCAACAATCATCAACAATCACAAATGGTCTACTAGCTTTATGGCTTAGATAGGACATTTGGTTAAGTTTAAAAGCATGAATTATGATTGGTACACAAAGAAGAAGTAAATAAAGCTCAAGGGGGCTTATCAAAAAGGAAAAATCATAAAATGGGTAGGCTATTTGGCTAATGTAGCTTAGAAAAACAAAGAATGCCTAATAATTTTCATGTTAATGCACATGATAAAAATGTGGTCTTGAATAGAAAATTAAAGCAAAGTTAGGATGTACATATCATGAAGGTCATATGTAAACAAAAGACACTGAGACTGATATGGATGTGTTAGTCTATAAAGGCTCAAAACTTCACTAACTTTGTCTACCACTAGTTACTACTCTTTTAAACATAATGCACATTGATCAATTATAAGAGTAAAAGTACGTGCTAAATTTGCTATGAAATTCTTTAGTCAATTCGTTCTCTAATTAAGACTATATCATCCTAGAAGCAATAGAAAAAAAGAGAAAATGTTTGATTATTTATTTTATTCTCTCTTTCTTTTTGTTGAAAACTTAAAAACAAATATGAGCATTAAAATTAAAACACACATGCATATCCTATTTAGTGCGAAAAAAGTAAAGGAAAAGAAGTTAACTTCCCTTAGGTTGCCTGCCAAGAAGCGTCTTTGCTTAGTGTCAGTGGCTCGACTCCATACTTTCCTCACGTGACAAAATTATAGTCTTCAGGTATCATAATTTGATCTATCTCCATATGAGGTTATTCAGGATAAGGCCTTGGATGATAATCATTCACATCTAATGTATGCCCTATCTTCATATTCTTAATTTTTACGGAGTTCTTGAACTCTTGGAATATCTTGATTGTCTTTTCGCCTTATTCCTCCTCATTTAATTTTTCTAACTTGCTAGGTAAAGGTAAAGAGTCAGTTTTAACAACAAATTGGAACTCAATATTTACCGCTGAGCTAAAAGATTTATCCTTTTTTACTTCTAGCTCCTCATCCACTTCTAGCAATTCTTCGAGTAGTATTCTCAAGGTTTTCAAGCTTGTAAGGTTTCTCCACTAACATCCCTTAGGTACACGTCAGGTTAATATGATTGCTCCTTTTCATTTTGTGGTTCCAGGTGATTGTTATCTCCTCGCCTAGACATTGCATCTTGTTGGAACCGTTTCACATCCTGTTGAAATTACAAAGTGTTAGTAGTGACAATGTTAAATAATTCTTCCAAGGATGTACCTGAGTTTTGCTGGCTCTCTCATTCTTGGAAGCTAGACCAAAATTGCCTTTCCTCCTGCTGGAATTGTTGTACTCCTTGCTAAAACTGCTGTACATCCTGCTGAAACTGCTGTACACCTATTGAAACTAGCGTATACACTGTTGAAATTGAATATTGTTAGCAGTCATAATATTAAGTAAGTCTTCTAGAGAAGTACTTGAGTTGTGATCTATACAAGAATTGTTGTGCATTCTGCAAACTATCATGGAAGTAATTATGTTGATTATCCCATCCATAACTAAAGTTAGGTTGATCAGTCCAAACTTGGTTATAAGATTGGGAATATAAGTTATGGAAAAAATTACTTCCGTCTATAAATATATATTTAACACAATAAACACTAAACATATTACTCAAAATAAACTAGACCTACAATTGTAGTAATGGTGAGTCTAGGTCGATCCCACAGAGTGTATATGTAAAGCTTTTGAAATGAAATCAATCGGTGTTTAGGCTTACGGGGGTTTTGGTTTGGTTTTAAAATAATAAAGTAAGACAAAACTAAACTAACAAAAACAGATTAAAGAAAACATGCAAAAATGATGCAAGTGATGAATTCGTTAGGAATCCGATTCTTTGGTTCAATCTCAGCCTACACCCAATTAAACGTATTTCACTGATTTGTTGTTCTTTTGCCTGTCCTTGAATTATTGGTTATAAATTAACAACAAACTCTGTTAATCCCAGTTTTTCATTGGGTCATGTTTAATTAAGAGACGCTCGTTAATTAAACCTAGCCACTGAACAACGTAGGATACAATCTTTAGATTTAATTCAACAATTGCATCATGAATTAGGAAAACAGACCAATCTAAGCAACAACCACATACGCTCGGGGTCCTTTAATTTAGGTTATGTTATCCCTAATGATTACGAACCATTAGTCGTTACAAATGAATCTCAACATAATAATTATAAATTATATTGAAATTCTAGCAATGGGTTCTTACATAAAAACAATCAAATAAAGCATTTAATCATTCGCACATAACACGTAAACATTAAACATAGGATAACACATTCAATCCTTAAGAGAAAGAACAACAAACAGTGAGAGAAATGCCTAATTGGGTCATTAGTGTTGATGTCACCTCTGAACCTGGAGATTTGCCCCTCTTTATTCTCCCAAAACCTCTCTTTCGGCTATTCAAATTTCTCCCAATGAAAACATTAACATTGTCGTCACAAAAATGATGATTTTATACTAAAAAGTAAGGTTCGGGTGAGTAGCAGAGCAATCACGAGTGTGACTACTCCCTCACGATAGTGAGAGGTGTCTTATGGCTGTGAGATACCTTATCATAGCCGTGAGTCAATGCTCACGACTATGACAAGTTTGTTGTGTGGCCGTGAGCCCTCATGCAATCTCCTTCTTTGTGTTTTCCATATATAATCATCATTTTTATGCATTTTGTTGTCTTTACTTGCTCTAATCTTCCTTATTCTTGCTCCATGAATACAAAGGATTGTGAATCTCCAAAAAATGACTCAAATATGGTTCTTTCGACTCACTTTATCTCTTTCGCTTCCGAATTGTAACTAAAACCATATATAAACTAAATTGAGTATCTTAAGCATTTTTATATCATTAATCACTAAGTGTAAAGGATTAAGTGTATAATCAATTAACACATATCAATTACCTCATCAAATATATTATTAGAATTAGTTGAACTAAAATCATCAAAGTCACTAACCACTCCTTTCTCACACTCATATGTTGGATCATCAAATTCACTAACATCTACATCATTTGTTTCAGACTACCTTTCCTATAAGTAAGTTGATCACTCTCTACAATCTTATAATTAACCTGTTGAGCCTCTTTTAATCATCTTTTATTATATCTCAATAAAGGATATATAACACTTTCCAAAAATCTCTATAATCCATAACCTTTCTTTTTAATTAAATTAATCATATTGATGATGTGAGCCTCACTTATAAGGTCTCTAATGCCATCCTTAAAAGACTCTTAAGGAATTTATAACTAAAAACTCCAAACACTCGATAACCTAAGACGTTTGCTATGTATATGAACCATAACTTCATCAAATAATTCATATCTACTCTAAAATATACATTTCTCCTCCTTTATAGTGTATGGTAGTGGTAAATTTAAAGATTCCACCATGCCAAAATTGAAACTCAATTATAAGGTACGTCAAATAAGAAAGATAAATAAATAGACAAAAATAGGTTGTGAAGTATTTAATTAAAGTTCTAACTAATCTTACATAAATATAATTTCAAACTTAAAACATGTTCTTTAATCATAATATGCAAGATATAACATCAATGTAATGTTTATTGATTTTGATAACTTAAAAAAAGTTCTAAGATTAACAATTTATCTGTAACTCACTATTGTAAGGCATAAAGATACTTACTAGATGACATTAGGAAAAAATGTAGTGTGAATAATAAATAGAAGCATAGCAGTATATAGATAAACTTTGATCCTATCATATGATATGAATATTTGTTCATAATGGATGTTGTTTTGTTACATTATGTTGTTGTTAACCTCATTCATTAGGAAGTAGTGAGGTAAATAATATATGATTGATAATTAATATAATTGAGAATAAGTAAGATGAAAAATTGAATTTAAAAACTAGAAGAGCTATAAAAATGGAAAGGCAACACATTGATCTACTTATAAGAAACATAACATCTGTACCTTTCATAACTTTCTCAACATTCATTTTTGTAAGATTCAACTTCACACCCTCACTCACAAATGTCAACATTTAAAAAAAGTAATAGTACTAGATTCCCTATTAATAAAAAAGATTCAAATAATAAAAAGTATACAAGTGTAATTAAAAATTTAAAGGACAATGCAAGGCAAGTCAAGGGACAATATAAGCATAATTACAACTCACAATTTTATACGTGTTCTATTTATAATCAGTAAAACACACTCCATCAAAGTGAAGCAGAGTAAAACAATTAGATAAGAAAAATACCAGCCAAGAAGAAACACTAGATAACTCTATTGTTGGAAGTCATTGGCCCCCATCACTTTTAAAGGAAACTCTTATATGCTCCTCAGGGGTTGATACAAATGAATACAACATTGCTCTCCTTGCTAGAGATGGCATCAAGAGAAGCTTTATTAGCTTAACCATGTAATCATATTTCACGTTATTGGCATCCTATTCTCTAAATAGCTTAATCTTTAAAAAAATCAATTAAAACTAGAAAGACCATTAACTAATTTGAGAGCATATGGATTAGGTTTCTTTTATATCCAATAATCAATATTTCACCTAATGGTATGATTGTTGCTTTGGGTGCAAGAGATCCTTAGTTTTATTCTTAAAATGGGCAATGTACATCACTTTAAGAACCATTGATCATTTTATTTTTAAAGTCTCAAAAAATTTTCACATAACAACAATATTAAGCAGCAAATGTATCATACACAAGGACTTGGAAAGTAAAAGAATGGAAACAAATAATGGGAATTAATATTCATAAGAGCTGCACCATAGAAAGAAATTATATATATTGAGAATAAATAAGCACTTGACTTTATTATAAGGAAGAGTTCAAATAATTAACCAATTTTTGTATATCACAAAGCCAAATCATTAACAATTTGCTTACTAAAGATTTTAATAATAGAGCACAATCTAAGTAATAAAATAAAGTATTCTAGAATTTAATCTAATATTTAACATTCTCTTAAAATCTAGCCAAGATACTCAAGTCCAAGAAGAAAAAAAGGGATTAAAAGGAAAAAAAAGAACCAGAGTCATACAATATTTACTATCATCAGATGTAGTTGAAGATTAATAAAGAGAAAAAAACACTTGGCAACTGATAGCCTTGACTAAATAAAGAGTGTAGTGGAGTTGAGAAGTATTAGCAGATGAAGAGAGGAGAAAGAGATGTAGTTAGAGATATAGATGAAGAGAGGAGATGAAGAAAAGAATGCCTAAGAAATAACAGTCCATTAATAGTGAAGACTTTCTCAATTGGGGGAAAATTAGCTTTTTATAAGGTATTGGTAGCTAGGTGGATTAGGAGGGTTAGGTTATTTATAGGTTAGGTTCGAGTCGGGCAAAAGGATAGGGTCAGATTAAAGATTAGATCCATATCACCTTAATTTTATTGGTTAACGTGGAACACTTTTGACATGTTAGAAGTTCTGTTAGTTTTTTTATAAAAGTCAACTCTAAAGTTTTTCTTTTTTAAGGAATTTTTCTTTGATAATTCTAAAATATAAGAGTTCTTCTAAAATTTCCCCAAGTACATGGAGGTTTTTTTCTTTTACCCCAAAATTCAAATTATCGAACACACTTGATTATATATAATGAAATAATAAATTTAAAGTATGTATTCCCTCCATCAAAGTGTATAAATATATCAACTGCCACTTCTAGATGCATGATTTAATCTAATCAAATTCTTCAAGTATAGTTAATCCATATTATCATCAACGTGTTTATTATCTAGTGCACATATCATACTTTACATGTCAGTCCTTCATATAATTCTTATGATTAAACATATGGTGATTACGACTAAACACAACAATTAAGAATAAGATAATAAATTCAACCAACTAATAATCAAAAAATATATTAATAATTGAAAAATCTATATAAGCTACATCTATAACCCTAGTTAAGGTTTCTAGCCATCAGACATAATAAAAATTAAATATTAACAAATAAAACTCAATATAAAGAAAAGAGTAGAAGAAACAATTGATAGAAGTTGTTATTAACTTCTCCAATCTTACTTCAAATCTTCCCCTAATGCTGAGAAAGAATGAAATATTCTAAAAACTAAACAAGAGTCTTCTCAAAAGTCTATTAGAATTCCTTTAAGTTAATTATACTATAAGTATTTATAGTTAAGTGTTACAAAATTAGACTTATAGATTACTTAAACTTGAGAAATAGTATTTCCTTATAAATTATATATGAAAACTGCCATCGGACTAACATCCAATGATCATTTTTATTTTATAATTTTTCTTCTTCATGAGTTAGTTTATAGTTGTTACCTAACACTAAGTTGTATCTAGTGTCATTTTTATTTTGTAACTTTATTTTTAAAATAGTAACTATTTTTGTCCTGTGATCAACGCCAATGTTGGTCTTATTCTAGTTTTCAGCTCCTCAGACCTTCGTGAAAGACAATTACCTATCACTTTGGTACATTTGACACCTGTTATGTTTTGCTTTACCAACTTCTCCACTTTTTTACATCTTTGAGTTAGAATTGGCTTCTCATGTCTTCTACAAAGTTGATTACTTTCTTTTCATCTTCTAAATAACTTTAATCTTATTAATTGGATTATGGTGGAAGAAGTTTCACTCAAAATTGTTTTTCCTTTTCAAAATCATCACCTATAAGACAATAAACTAAGCATAAAAATACCATAAAATCTAAATCAAACATGCTATAATAAGTGAAACACCAAGTAATTTAATCTCAAATAACATGTAAAATATAGACCTATCAAATTCCCTCATACTTAACTTATTATTTATTCTCAAGCAATTAATGATATATAAACTGTAACTACTAACCTAAACTTAACTAGAATAAGAATAATTTCACTTTCATAAATGTAATATAACATTTAGCATATGCTATAAGTCTTTAAATCCCTATGTATCTTTATTGAAGGAATTATAGTCTCTTGAGGGTTTACTTAAGTAATGCTAATAAATATTGACCTAAACACATGTATATTAGTCAACTTTATAATTAATAATATAAGATATACAATATCCAAATCTTAATCAAATTATAAAACTTAAACTCTTATTACTTCTTAAATAGATCATAATACAAACTAGACAATGCAAATGCTATTCTACTTCATCCATTAAGCTCAAATACTTTGAATTGTTATGTCCTCACAAGGTATCACTCATTCATACAAGTGTTTAAAATTTTTGAGAGGTACCCTTAACTTATTATGTTAATGTGCATACCATAAGCTTGAAAAATCATCTAATAGTCACTACAAAAATAGAAATATACAAAAAAAAATGAAAAGGACTTTAATTGGGTGTAATGGGATAAAGGGTTAATAGGTCAAATCAAGGAAAAGGAAATTGGAGAAATAAAAATATTCACAATTAGTAGGGCAATAATAAGTATATAAATAGAAACATCAATTCCTCACTTCACTAACTCCTCATATTCTTGCAGTCACTCCTTTTCTTCATTTATTTGAAGCCATAAATCTATGTCAACTAATTTTCAACACTTTATTTTTGTTTTTTTCTTTTTTATTTTCAATTTAAATTAATATGAAACTCTCTTTTTACATTGCCTCTTTTATGCACTTTACTAATTACCCCACACTTATTTCCTTTCCATCCCAATCCTAAAAATATCAAAACATAAGTAAAAGTTTTACTAATTATGAATTAGGGAGTAAGTACCTTTTTTTTTTTGAAATTGCAAAAAATTTGCATTAACTTTAGTAAAACTATTGCAACATTACAATGAACTCACCCAAAAGGAGCTAATTACCTATTTATACAACTTACTACTACAAGAAAAGGAGTTACAAGTTCCACCTTTGCTTCATTCCTATTAACAGATCATTATGTACTGATTTAGCAATAGTAAGTGCTCTAATTTCATTGATGATGTCCTTTGCCATATGTTGTTTGCTTATTTCCTCCTCCTTGTAAATTCAACTATTTCTTTCTCTCCACAAGTTTTATACTGTAATAATGAAAGCTGATGTATAGGATCCCATCCTTCTGCTGCTGCTTAGAAGAATTTATAATCTAACTCAGCGTTGCATTTCATTCATATGTATTGCGATAGTTTTGTAGCTTATGCGAATTACTAAGCTCAAAGTTAATTTTCTTTTAAGCTCAAATTTATTTAGGAAATGCTACTAAAAAAAGACTAAAATAATTATATAAGTGATTGAGCCCAAGTTTATTACATAAATTGGCGACATTTTCATGACTTTTGCTACACTTTTTGACTCCTATCTCTAG
>JANQAP020000105.1:366633-381306 GCA_026874005.2 Erythroxylum coriaceum
GGGTTGGTTTTGGTTTTCAAACGAGAAAATAAAATGAAACTAAACTAAAAAAAGCAGATTAAATCAAACAACCTAAAAATGATGAAAGTGATGAATTCGTTAGAGACCTGGTCATCAGTTTAATCTCAGCCTACACATGGTTGAACATATTTTATTGAATTGTTATTTTTATACATCTCCTAACAACTATTAATCACAGGTTAATAATAAGTTCTGTTAACCTCCGTTTTCCCTTTGGTCTTGTTTAATTAAGCTGAGCTCATTAATTAAACCTAGCTATCGAACAACCTAGAATAAGTTCTTTAGATTTAATTGGACAACTGCATTATAAATTAGGAAAATAGATTAATCAAGATAACGACCACATAAGCTCGGGTCATGTCACTTAGGTTATATTATCTTTAATGATTCGAAACCATTAGTTGTCACAAACGAATTTCAACATAACAATTACATAGTATATTAAAGATTATAGAAATAGTTTCTTACATGAAAACAATCAAATAGCGCATTCAATCATTCTTACCCAACACCCAAACATTAAACATAGGACAATATAATCAATCCTTAAGAGAAAAAACAACAAACAATGGGAGAAATGCTTAACTGGTTCTTTAGCGTCGATATCACCTCCGAAACGACGTCGGAAAGCTATCCCTCCATGGTCTCCAAAGGAATGGAGCTTTGCCCTTTCTCTTCTTCAAAACCGAGAGTTCACCCGCTGTTGATTCTTCCAAACTTTCATAAACCTTTCTACTGTCAAATTATACATTTTATACTAAACAGGTAGGGTTTTTGGTGGATTGTCCAACAACTTACTGGTGTGAGTTATGTGTCACGGGTGTGAGTGGTGTGTCGCACCCGTGACACACCTTTAGACGACTTCTTTATGTTTTCAACATATAATAATCATCTTCATACATTTTGTTGTCTTTACTTGCTCTAATCTTTCTCATTCTTTCTCCATGAAGACAAAGGATTGTAAATCTCCAAAAAACAACTCAAATATGGTGCTTTCCACTCACTTTACCTCTTTCATTTCTGAATTGTACCTAAAACCATATATGAACTAAAGTAATTATCTTAAGCATTTTCGTATCATTAATCACTAAGTGTTATTAAATAAATATATAATCAATTAAGCACATATCAACTTTCCCCACAATTAGCTTTTGACCGTCCTCGGGCAAAGCATCATATTCAAAATCATAGACCTAAAAACACTTACTCATTTCCCATATTTCCCAAGAATACATAATCATAAGCAAAGGTGAATGACTTTCAAAAAACATAGCAAGAAACTAACATTCAAGGCTTCTTCTCATGATCAACCAACATTCAACACTTTAGAAACTGAGCAATCTAATGTTAGACTTGGATAAAATGTGTTTAAATAAGATATATTCATGGTTACACTCAACACCATTCAAGATTACAACATTCCACAACTTAACAGATCATTTCATTTCTCCACCACTAAGGTTCACATGCATAATCAAGAATCAAAGGACTTTTTAAGGTTCTAATGTGGGTAACGGTAAGGTGAGATGTATTTGGGTAAAGTAGCATAAAATTCATTAAAGCTAGTGAAATAAGAAAAACACTCAATATACCATCAAATGCAAAAACCAACATTCACTCACAATTGTGTACATCAACTATGATGAATGCAAAAACCATGTTTCCTAGCTTAAAGTCAAGCTCTCACACCACAAGCCACATGAAGCATAACCAATTAGAAGGAATCACTCATAAAAATTGATGATATCAATACATTGAAACTATAAGGAGTGATCGTTCAAAGCCATATTTACCTCATAGACATTATAAGCAAATAATCCATTCAATACAAATTTAGGAAGAGAAACCAATCACTTTTCAAAAAAAATATATTTCTTCCTTGATGTTTTTACTCAAACATATTTTTTTCTTTCTTTCTTCTTTTTTATTTTTTTATTATTTTCTTCTTTTTTTATATTTCATAAAAAAATTGAAAGAAGATACATCAACATGGGAACTTCAATAATAAGACATAAATTGACATCCCAACAATTATAACCATCCCACATATATGGACACCCTCACACTTATACTTTTACACACCCACAATCATCAACAATCAACAAATGCTCTAGTAGCTTTATAGCTTGGGTAGGACATTTAGTTAATTTTAATAGCATGTAATGTGGTTTGTACAAAAAGAAAAGCTAATAAAGCTTAAAGGGGGTTAACAAAGGAAAATTCATAACAGTGAGTAAGCTATTTAGCTAATGTAGCTTGGAAAAACAAAAAGTGCCTAATCATTTTCATGTTAATGCATGGGATAAAATTGTGGCCTTGAATAGAAAATCAAAGAAAATTCAGGATGCACAAGTCATGAAGCTCACATATAAGCAAAAGACAATGAGATTGATATAGGTGTGTCAGTTTAATAAAGCTCAAAATCTCACTAGTTTTTGTCTACCACTAGTCACTACTCTTTTAAAGATGATGCATATCGACCAATCATAAGAACAAAATTACATGCTAAATTTTCCATGAAACTCTCTAGTCAATTGATTCTCTAATCATGACTATATAGTCCTAGAAGCGATAGAAAACAAGAAAATGTTTGTTTGTTTGTTTTTTTATTCTCTCTCTCCTTTTGTTGAAAACTTAAAAACAAGCAAGAAATAAGCAAACTTAAAAAAACATGCATATAAAAAGAAATGTTAACTGTAAAGAAAAGAACTTAACTTCCCTTGGGTTGCCTCCTAAGAAACGCCTTTGTTTAGTGTCACTAGCTTAACTCCATACTTTCTCCTCACGTGACAAAATTATGGTCTTTAGTTATCACAGTATGAGATATCTCCACATAAGGTTGTTCAGGATGGGGCTTTGGTTGACAATCATTCACATTCAGCATCTTCCCTATCCTCCAACTCTTAATCTCTACTAAGTCCTCGCACTCGGAATATTTTGAATGTCTCTTTATCTTTTTCTTCCTTATTTAATATCTCTAACCTACTAGGTAAAGATAAAAAGTTAATCTTAACAACAAATTGGAACTCATTATTTACTTCCGAGCTAAAAGATGTATCCTTTTCTCCTTCGAGCTCCTACTCCACTTCTTTGACACAAGCAATTTGTTGAGTAGTTCTCTCAAGATTCTCAAGCTCGCCTTCACCCTGTAAGGTCTTCACATTAACATCCCTCGGGTACACCTCGAGTTAGGATGGCTGCTCTCTTCAATTTGTGCTTCCAGGTGATTGTTATCTCCCAACCTAGACATTGCATCTTGCTGGAAACGTTTCATATCCTGTTGAAGTTTCAAAGTGTTAGTAGCGACGGTGTTAACTATTTCTTCCAAGGTTGTACCTGAGTTTTGCTGGCTCTCGCATTCTTGGAAACTAGACCGAAATTGCCTTTCCTCCTGCTGGAATTGTTGTGCTCCATGCTAAAATTGTTGTACACCCAGTTGAAATTGCTGTACACCCTATTAAAACTGTCGTACACCCTATTGAAATTACAAAGTATTAGCATTCATAATATTAATCAATTCTTCCAAAGATGTACCTGAGTCATGATAAGAAGCTTCTGGTCTATACGGGAATTGTTGTGCATCCTGTAAACTATCATGAAAGTAATTTTACTAGTTATCCCATCCATAACTAAGGTTAGTATGATCACTCCGAACTTGGTCATAGGATTGGGAATATGAGTTATGAACAAATTACTTCTGTCCATTATTTTTTTTAATTTTTTTCACAAAGTACTAAACAAAAAGTGAAAAGATCATTAAATAACTGAAAAGAAACTAATTACAAAAAAATATGTACAAAACACTAATTAAAATCAAGAACAAAAAATAAAGTACCATATTCCTCGACAATGACGCCAAAATTTACATAATGCGTCATAATAATACTCAAAATAACTAGACCTATAATTATAGTAGTGGTGAGTCTAGGTCGATCCCATAGAGAGTGTATGTATAGCTTTTGAAAAAAAAATGGTGTTTAGGTTATATAGGGGGTTTGGTTTTGGTTTTCAAAAAAGAAAATAAATTGAAACTAAACTAATAAAAGCGAATTAAATCAAACAACCTAAAAATGATGAAAGTGATGAATTTGTTAGGGACCTGGTCATTAGTTTAATCTCGACCTACACATGGTTGAACATATTTTATTGAATTATTATTCTTATACCTCTCCTAGCAGCTATTAATCATAGGTTAACAATAAGTTCTGTTAACCTCGGTTTTTCCTTAGGTTTTTTTTAATTAAGCAGAGCTCATTAATTAAACCTAGCTATCGAACAACCTAGAACAAGCTCTCTAGATTTAATTGGACAACTGCATTACAAATTAGGAAAATAGATTAATCAAGGCAATAACCATACAAGCTCAAGTCATTTAACCTAAGTTATGTTATCCCTAATGATTCAAAACCATTAGTTGCCATAAATAAATTTCAACGTAAAAATTACGAATTATATTGAAGATTCTAGTAATGGGTTTTTACATAAAAATTGTCAAATAGAGCATTCAATCATTCTTACACAACACCCAAACATTAAACATAGGACAACATAATCAATCCCTAAGAGAAAGAACAACAAACAATAGGAGAAATGCTTAACTCGGTTCTTCGGCATTGATATAACCTCTAAACTGGCATTGGGAAGCTAACCCTCCATGGATCTCCAAAGGAATGGAGCTTTTCCCCTTCTCTTCTTCAAAGCTGAGAGTTCACCCTCTATCGATTCTTCCAAACTTTCATGAACCTTTTTGCTGTCAAATGTTACATTTTATACTAAAATAGTAGGGTTTTGGGTGAGTTGTCCAACAACTCATGGGTGTGAGATGTGTGTCACGGTGTGAGTGGCGTGTCACACCCACAACACACCTTTGTATAGGTATGAGACATGTCTCACGCCTATGCAAAACATGTCACATTCGTGGTCTCTTGTATGGCTGTGAGCCTTCCTGTAGTCTTCTTCTTTGTGTTTTCAACATATAATCATCATCTTCATGCATTTTCTTATTTTTTCTTGCTCTAATCTTTCTCATTCTTGCTTTATGAAGACAAAGGATTGTGAATCTCTAGAAAACATCTCAAATAAAGACTCACTTTACCTTTTCGCTTCCGAATTGTACCTAAAACTATATATGAACTAAAGAGAGTATCTTAAGCATTTTCGTATCATTAATCACTAAGTGTTATTGAATAAACATATAATTAATTAAGCATATAGGAATAGCTCTTTGAAATTATCTTTTTACTCAGACTAGATGAAACAGTTACATATATGAAAAAGTTGTCTCAGTTTCTTACACTAATATACTTAAACCAAGATGCCTATTGTAAAGATGTTGTAAGTCCCAACATGAATACTAAGGAAACACTCTACTTAAAAACTTTATTGAATGATAAAGGCAAGGAAAACACTCTACTTAAAAACTTTATTGAATGATAAAGGCACAAGTGTAACTCCAATTCTATTTTAATAAGGGGTTAGTAATACAAGTATCGATTAAATGATATTGTATCCTAATTTAAGGACCTTGCTCAATAAAAGGAAAGAGAAAAGCACCTATAAAAAGCATAATTAGCTAAAAGAATCAAGGTTCAAATGGAGAATTAATTAAGGATTTTATGATAGATAACATAAAGTAGTTAGCAACAATGTTCACTTTTCAACTGAGGGACCTTTAATAACTTTGAACACATTTTGTTCTCCATATGTTATTGTACTAAGGGTGAATGTATCAAAAAAGAATTTTAAAATTATTTCCAGTAGGAAATCTAAAAGGAAGTAGAAGGCCTCAAATTCCCTCTCTAAATGACAATTCTCTTCTAGAATGTTAAAGGGCTAAACACCCTAATAAACAACACATTTATAAGATTACTTATATAATACTAACTCTTTTCTAGTATAACTTATGGAAAGTAAGCTCAAGGAGAATAACTAGAAGAAGTCGAGCCTTTTAGTAGGAGAATACAAGCTTCTATGGTTTCAAAAGGATGCCTTTGTAGAATAAATTAAAGGAAATTAGGGATAAATAAATGCACTTTGTATGATTCTTTGTAACTTTAGCAAATTGATTCACCCTTTAGAGGTTAAAGGTAATGCTGGCTTAAGAAGCTATACTAATGATTTTGTAACTATGAAAGTTATGTTCAAGTTATAGACTAAAATATGGATCGACATTTTTAGACTTAGAATAATAAGCAGAAAGGGAATTGGTTTTTGAGGAAAAAGATTGATAGGGCCTTAGTAAATGCTCACTATATTTTTGCTTTTCTAGAAAGTAAAGAATCTTTCAGCAATCCTCTTTTATCAAACCATACTCCAATTCTAGTGTAAAACCTATTTAACTCTCAAAGAAGGAAATTTCTATTCAAATTTATGAATTTTATAATTAATGTGGAAGGATTTAAAAAATCCATTACCAAAGGACTCAGTTGCAATGTCTAGGGCTATAAACTATACACTTATATGAGGAAATTGCACCAGGTGAAAAATAAGCTTAAATTCCTTAATAAAATGAAGTTTAAAGACACTCATTTGATTATTATTGAGGCCAAGGGGAGACTAAATAGAATTTAAAGCTCTCTTTGTCTTTCCCCTACTAATTTGGCTTTACAAAACAAAAGACTACTCTTCTTATTTACAGTTAGATAGCAAAAATCAATCACTCCCTCATTAGAAAAAGTCTAAGATACTTTGGTTAAAGGAATGGGACCAAAACTCGAGCTTCTTCTATAAATTAGTACTATCAAAGAGTAATAAAAACATAATATCTTCTTTAATGAATAATACTGGTAGCTTGCTTCCATCAAATGATGATATTCACTATGAGGCTTTTTCTTTTTTCTTTAACACTATTAGGTTTCCCAATAATGTAGTGCCTTCTATGGCCACTTTTAAATCTTCCATTACAAAGAAAACTTATGCTCAATATGCATATATGTTAATTAAGCCTTTCAATGCCATTAATGTAGAAAAATCAATGTTTTAAAAACCGAACCAAAAGTTAAACCGATAAGATAAGAGTTTTAAGGTTTAAAAGGTTCAACCAATATTAAACCATCTTAGAATTGGTTAAAGATTAAACAAAATTAAAAGAATTTTAAAAATAATTAAATAAGACTATCCTTAATTATCTAAGAATTTAAAGTTTAATTAAAAAAGGAGATTATTAAATAAAAAACTATTGAATTGGTTTTGGTTTATAAAAATGATTAATTTACAAAAACTGATCGATTAATTAATAACTTGATCATTTTTTTTAAAAAATTATTAAACTAAATTGAACTGAAAAGTTTAAAATTGAACTATAAAGTTGATCAGTTTAAGTTTTTAATGTAAAACTAGCCAAACCGATTCGGTTTTATAAACATTGGAAAAAAACTATATTTTCCTTCAAACCTAACAATGCCCCAAGACATGATGGCAAGTGCAGGTTGATCCCACGAGGATTGTAAGTACTAGTATTAACCCTGTTCCTATTATATTCCGTCGAATTTGATTGTGGATCTAATTGAAAATTAAACTAAACAACTAAACTAAGATTGAAACAATAATAAACTTAGATAAAAGAAAGTACTCGAAAAGTCGACATCAGACAAATAGTACTTAAGTGATGAATTCCTTAAGAATTCTTAAATATTAACCCTTTTATCATACAATTAAATCATTGATTATTAGACCAAAAAAATTCTTATCTTATGTTAATATCTTTCTTAAGAATATAATAACTAATCCCTCAGTTGATTAACTGAAATCTCTTTCTAGTTGACCCTAATCCAGAAGATTTATGTCGACATATCTCCAGATGTGCATGCAACTCCTTCCACTTATGGTAGATATATTCACACAAAAGTATTTCTCAATATCAATCATATGAAATCAAATTATGAACTAATATTCTCGATATATTAGAACAAGAATATAACATATAATTGAATCTCAATAAATCAATCAATAAATTTCATTAAATAAAATATCAAATCATATTGTTATCATAACTTAGGGTTTATCACACCTAGGAACTAAACAAATTAGTCCCTACTTATAGGAAAAAAATGATAACTATTTGAAATAACAAATAGAAACCAAAGAAATCATATTCTAAATCTCCCTAATCCATGTTTTTTCCTCATCCTCTTCTCAGAACTGCCCCTTATCTATGTTTCTTATGACTACAAAATGTTTTAAAACTCACCTCCCATTGTTTGCCTCCATTCACGTCCTTTTATAGTAATAATTAGATATATATGGTTACTTACATAGTCGTGTAGGTAACCCTGTATCTCCAAAAGCACATGAATTTACAATTCTGTACGAACACAGAGACTTACACGGGCAGCATACATGGTTATGTCTATCTGTATACACGAGCGTGTAACTTTACACAAAAAAAAATTCTTCAAATCTTCACATGTTTACAGAGACTAATATAGTCATTGTACACACTTATGTAGGTCCTCACTTGCTTTAAATCTTCATTCCATGCCACGATTTCATCTGAAGTCTTCTTCTTTTGAATCATGAAGGCAATTATCACTTACAGATATACTTGAAGCCAAATAATTACCAAAAATACTATGTACCATTAAATAACAAGTAAAACACATTAAATATGGATATATAAATATAATCAAATAATCATTTATCAAATATCCCTAAACTTAAGCTTTTTCTTGTCCTCAAACAAATCATAATCTAAATTATCAATCATATAAACATCCACCCCTTAACCTTAACATGTCCATCCATAATCTAAACCATCATATCATATTAATCAAATTAACATATAATGGGATTCGAGTTTTCCTAGAACTAACCTTTATAAGTCAATATCAATAATAATCACATCAATAATCTTTTTGAAATCAAAATAATAAATTTTTACACCCTCACTAAGGTTTCACTCAATGCACTCTAGTTTTTATGGTGAACAATGTAGGAACTCTCAAATTAATGCATACAATGATTCTTAACCACAAGCTTGCAATAAAGGCATATCTCCACCATTTATAAGTAAACTAGAAACAAAAATCAAATGGTCTTAACATAAGGTTTTAATAGGGCATAAGTAAGGTATAACAAAATGAAATGGTTGATAAAATTGAAAGAAATTTACAAAAAAATAGAAGAAACTTATTTGTTCACAAAATAGGTCCTTCCCACCATAAGTCCATCAGTAACATAATTTTAACACTTTTTTTTAGCATTCATCATATACTAACAATTAAAGAAATATTGAACCTCTTTAAATTTCAAGTTTAAAGAAATTAAGTAATTGTATATAACCTTCAGGGTTCAAAATAATAAAAAAGCTTTAAGAAAGATAGGTAAAGGTTAATTGATTGATTGCAATTAGGTCAATATTTAAATTTATTGCAAATGTATAGCGTAGCTGTAGCTAACACAGACAAGTATTGTTCGATCCCACAAAGACAATAAGTATTGGTAATTATCTTTTTTATTATCTAACCTAGGAATCAGATTTGGATTTTAATTAAAAATAAATTAAAAAAATAAACTAAAATTTGAAATAATAATAACGCAAGATAGAGGAAATTAATTAGAAAAATCAATATAAAAAAATAGTGTTTAGATGATAAATCCCTCTATCAATAATTAAATATGAAGCCTTTATCATGCAATTATATTATTGATTATTGGACTGTGGAAATTACTATTTTATGTTAATATCTTTCTCAAGACTATTAACAACAAATCCATCAGTTGATTAACATAAATCTTTCTAGTTAAAACCCTAAGATTGCATTATTGATGTATGAAATTTATTAGGTTTAACCCTAATCTAGAGGATTTATGTCGGTCTATCTCTAGGTTTGCATGCAACTCCTTCCAATTATAGTAGATTTATTCAAACAAGAGGATTTCTTAATCTCAATCATATGAAATCAAATCAAGCACTAATATTTCGGATATATTAGAACAAAAATAAAATGCATAATTGAATCGCAATAAATCAATCAATATAATTGCATTGGATAAAAGATTAAAACATATTGTTATTGTAAACTATGGTTCATCACACCTAGACAATAACTCATAGAAAACAAAATCAATAACAAACATGCAAAAGTTTCTATATCTACCTTTTTCTTCTAATGAATCTTCTTGCAATTTTGGATTGGCTATAGCTTTTTATCGGATCTCTTGATGTTAACTTTGTGTTTTCCTTATCCCTTGATCAAAATTGTCACCTCTGAATGTTGTTTATGACCTAAAAACTCTTAGAAATTTGGCTCCTCCTGGTTTGTTTTTACTCATATCCTTTTATATTAAAAGTTAGGGTTTTTGGGATATCCACGGTCACTTACACAGGCGTGTAGGAGACAGTGCTATTCAAAAATACCTAAATTTGTAATTTGTTAGGGCACAAAGACTTATATGGGCAACATACACTATTGTGTATATCAATATACATGGGGTGTAACTCCACAAGACTAGAAACCAAATTCTTCAATCTTTACATGCTTATAGAGACTTACACAGTCTCTATACATGAACATGTAGGTCGTTAGTTGCTTCAAATTTTCATTCTAATTTCATTTTTTAATTCTTCTCCTTTTGGGCCATGAAGGCATTATGACCTACAAAGCACTTAGAGAGTATTAAGTACCAAATATACAACAAAACTATAAAATATCAAGCAAAACATGTTAAATATGGGTATATAATTATAATCAAATATGCATTTATCAAACATCTCCACACTTGAGCTTTTTCTTGTCCTCAAGCAAATCATAATCTAACTTGTTAGTCTTACAAACATCTATCCCTTATTTATTTCAACCTGTCCATCTATACTCCATATCATCGTATCATATTAACCAAATTAACATACAATTAAAATAAAAATGTCTTAAACTAACTTCATAAGTTAGTATCACTAGTAATCAAATCAATAATATTTTTAAAATCAAAAGCACAATTCTTTACACCCTTACCAAGGTTTCATTCAATGCACTCAAGTATTTAGGGGGAAATTATAAGAAATCTTAAATCAATACATAGTAGAACTCTTAACCATAAGCTTGCAAATTTATCATATCTCTACCACTTATAAGTAAAATAGAAACAAAAATAAAAATGTATTTATAAGGGTTTAATGGGGCTTAGGTAAGGTATGATTGGGATAATATGAAGGTTGCTAAAATTGAAAAAAATTTATAATAGAAAAGATTACTAGAAACTAGTTTTTTCACAATATAGGTCCTTCATAATATGAATCCATTGGTACCATGCTTCAACACTACTTTTTCCTATGCTCATGATATACTTTTTTTTTCTAGCATTCACCATGTACCAAAATTAAAGAAATATTGAAACTTTTCAAAATTCAAAATTCAAAAAATCAAATATTTATAAATACTTTTAGGTTTCAACACAATAAAGAGGCTTCAAAAAAAGGTAGGATAAAAGTTAATAAATGGGGGTATAATCAATGAAAAAGGCTAAGGCACAAAATTGATTACTCCTAAGGGATAAAATATGGTAGGGAAATTATCAAAGAAATAGGCTTAAACAATTGTTAAATCTAAGTGCCTTTATCACTTTAATGCTTCTAATTTAACAATTTCATACTCCATATGCATAATAAAAGCAAGTTCTAGAATTATTCAACTATACACAATAACACACATGAAATAGTAAAAGAACTTAAATTTTTTTCAATTTTGCTCTTAGGCTCAAAAGCTCACGAAAAATAATATGGTCTATGTGTGTAAATAATATGAAATTTTCATTCAAATTGACTATCTCAATGACTACTAAAGATATGACTTATAAAAGTAATTTTATTCTAACTATCATCCTTTTGCATACTAATTCAAATTAACAATCAATAAAAAATAAAGTATTGATGGAAGAATTTCAACTAATTCAAGATATTAGTTAATAAGAGTCAATAGCAAAGATTAAAATAAGCTTAAGAAAATTATTAACCTCTTCCCCACACTTAAAATTGTAGATTTTCCTCAATGCATGTAATGTAAACACATAAAAATCAAAAGGGAGAAGTTGGACTTTGGTACTTCCCTGAGTAATAAGAATTTTTTATTTTTGATTTCGATGAATTTGGGACTATCCATCTAATACTAGATACTAACATCCTTGCAAAATATAAAGAAAAGGGGATAACACGATAAAAGCAAATAAAAATAACAAAAATAACCAAGAAATATGAAATAACGTTAATACCAATGTTTAGTCAAAAAAGAAAAAGAATAAGAAAAATATACAATTAAAGAAAAAAAAGAAAGATACAAAATTTAAGCAACTTCTCAATCGTGTTGTGACTCAGGCCTATGTGGTGATGGAGGTTCCTTGAGTTGATTGTCCTCAAACAGTGGAGGAGCTACTAACGAAGTACCCTTGCTAGTTGATGGAGGTTGAAAATCGATGCCCTGATAGTTTGCCATTAACAATGGTAGCTCTCTCATCCATCTGAAAGAGGTCTCGAGCCTTCCTACTTGATCCATAAGCTTCGCCTGCTGTAGTTAGAGAGTCCATTGAGTACACAAAAGTTGTGCCACCTATCTCTCCAGCTGAGCTATCTTCAGCTGGTCTGGATGTGGTGTCTTCACCCTGGGTGCTATCGTACTATCCTCCTCATATACTGCTCCTCCTATTTAGGATGGTGTTGACTATGGTTTTGACAGTTATGTAATATATTGCTCCTCCCTAGCTCTTCTTGATGCTGTTGGCTCGTTGGGCTATAAAATAATTCTATAAATGTCGCTCGTGGGTCTTCAACGTCTACTAACTATGCGTATATGCTTCATAATTTCCAAGTTAAGTGTTGACATGGTCCCAACCTACCGCATCTTTAGTAATCGATCAAAGACCGTTGTTGTAATTAGGTCACATAAAGCCTGGCACAAATTGTGCCAACCTTCTTCTCCTCGCTCTTATGTATAATAAATTAGGCATGTGCGTACCCTAGGTGGATCAACAACCTCTCACTCATGCTTCATAGATAATATATATACACATTGCGAAAGACGCCATCACTATTCCTTCGGTTACTTAATGTATGGCTTAAAACTCTATGTATATAATGGAGAGCAAGGTGTTGTAGCAACGAAGCCTTAGATCTGCTCAGGTCATATTCTCCATCATCACTTATAGGGTTCCAAAATTGCTGAGATGACATCCTGTAAGGAAAGTCTATTTACAAGGCTAAGTATTCTTATGTCCCCACGAATTCTGGATCATATAAGCTCACGGTAAGGGATAAGTATGAATAACTTATTTGGATCATCTCCCCGAATAACTAAAACTGGATGGTGTTCAGCCTATTCTAGTTTTGTCTCCCCTTTTCCACGAAGAAGGTGGAGAGCACCTCAAAAGTCAATACCCAGTAAGAGGGCTCCACGATCTCAAAAAACCTAGGCCAGACATCTATATCAATCAGATTATATACTTGTTAGACCAACCTAACGTTCTCCAATACCTCCCAATCAGTGCTACATCCTATGATGAATGTCTTTTCCTTTAGTCTTTGATATTGCTCTTCATATATTATCACATTAAAGAGTAGCATTAGAGGTCACTCTTGTGAGTGAACAAAGCTAGCACCTCGTTGTCAATTGGATGTTGTTTTCTTTTCGCATCGTGGTCTCGTGATGGTGCCTGAAACTTTAAATAAGTGTGATAAAATTATAAATAAATTACGAGAATACCCTTTCCCCACACTTAAAGTTTGTTATGAACACTAATTTATTAAGTGTGAAAATGAGCTAGAAAACAAAAAATTAAACATCTAAAATTATGAACAAATAATCTAAAACAATTAGATAAATAAATAAAATAAAATTTAAATAATTGGAAAAATTAAATAACAAACTGATAAATAACAAAATTGAAATAAAAATGTTTTAATTAACAGTTAAAACTAACCTAATTGTTTGATTATATGATTAACCCTAAATTTTAAATTTAAAACCCTAATTTAGCAATTACCACAAAATTGACGTAAATTAAACATCTAATTTATGAAGAATCAAAATTGACATGCAATTAAACACAAAATCAACCTTAATTAACAATAAAAACAACTACTTAACCCTAATTTCAGGCAAAAATATCAAAATTTAACAATTAGTGAGCAATAACTACACAATTTCACAATTCAAGATGAAATTTCACCCAATACATATGCAATTCATCAGATTGAATGAAGAATCAGTTGGTTAATGATAATATTCAACCATTAAACTAAAATTAATCATAAAATCACACAATTTCTCACAAAATCCCAAATTCCTAAATCTACTATTTTTGGGCAAAAAATTCCTAAATAATACAAAACACCTAATTAATCATATATAAAATGTAGGACCCGAATTTTTTTGTGTGAGTTAAGCATGATTTAAATAAATTATGAGGTCATGATAGAATTATTATTGGAGTTTAATTATTTATTTCAGGGTTAGTAGTATTACACTGGTTAGTTAAACTAAAGCAGTAGGAATGTATTGAGGGCAATTATGGCATGTCACTTAAGTTTAGAAACCATAAAGCGTAAAAAGAAGGGTAAAGTGGACATTTAGCACTCATTAAGGGTAATATTGGAAGAGGAAAATGTTGTCTTGGTTATTAGATGAAGAAAAATGTGAATGAAGGGAAAGAAGGAGTGAAAAACGA
>JANQAP020000105.1:504882-534399 GCA_026874005.2 Erythroxylum coriaceum
GTTTATGCCATGAATAATTTGGATATGTGTTTGCTCTAACATGCCATTATTATAGATTATATACTGGAATGTCCACAGGGTGTTCTGCTATGCAATTTATGGTAGTGGGGTGTTACATCACTGCCATAATCACTTTAATATTCATTCTCACTTCAAGTACTCATATAAGACTTTCCTTTTCACTTCTTCAAAGTATTAACACATTCTACTTGCACATGTCCGAAGCCTTGACATTTATGACATTTAATTTTCTTCACTTTTCTTTCAGCTTTTTTAGTTTTAGCTTGTTGTTTAAAGCTTTTGTTTGATGAACTCCCACTGTTCTGTCTAAACTCGGGTCTATCCTTCTTCACTTTCTTTAGCCAGTTGCTAAAATTTCTTGTCAATAACTCCATATCCTCATTCTTATCAGATTCATCTTTTAAGTCATTCACGTCTTTACCAATCTTAGCTTGCAATGCCAATCCTTTATTCGTCTCTTATTTATCCGTCAACAATTTCATCTCAAAGTTGGCAAGAATCCCAATTACCTTATCCAAAGACAGTTCATTGATATCATGGGCTTCTTCGATGGCCACAATTTTTGGCTCGGAGGTAATGATCTTAATGTCTTCTTAACAAGTTTCATATTATAATACTTCTTCCCAGGTTGATGTGCTTGGTTTGCTATATCACACAATCTCTCATAAAATCTCCAATAGTTTTACTTTCATCTATCCTCAGCTCTTTAAATCTCACAACCAACATCTGAACTTTCGAAGCTATCACAGATTTTGACCCCTCATGTATAGTTTGCAAAGTGTGATAAGTGTGAATTGCATCACGTTTTAGGGCCTAGTTTGATATGTATTTAAGTATTAACTTAATCGTTTAGTATGTGCTTAGGTTAGAATTGTGTTTGTTTGTTAATTAATTGTGTTTAAGTGTTTTTATGGATTAGTACAAGTCTTTGAGTTTAATTATTATGTCTTTGAGGTATGTTGATGTGTTTGTTAGTGTTTCACAGTCAACATCGAATGACGGAGAAGTTTCAGAGATACTCGGGCTGAAATAACAGACAGGAGCACTGGAGTCAGCCCACGATCGTGGCCCATATGCCATGATCGTGACAGAAGATCAGGACACGACCCACGATCATGGCCTGATTGCCATGATCGTGACAGAAGGCTCAGATGTGGGCCACGATCATGGCTTGTGTTAGGCAGATGTGTAAACACTCAGAAAAGTTAAGTTTCGAGGGAGTTTTTGGACCTTTCGGATCCTGGAAAGACCTTAAGGCTGCCCAAAACACAAAAGGTATATAAAGAATAAGACAAAGAAGATGAGGGAGCTTTTTGCATCAGCCATCATTGAGAAACCCTAGAGAGAGTTCATCGAGAGATTGAGAAAGAGAAGAAGGAAGAGAGACATGGAGCAGAAGTCGACGCGAAGTACTTCCCGGAATAGGAGGTTTCATGACGTTGTTGCCTCCATCATCCATTCGGATCTTGTTTTCGGTGTATTTTCAATTTTATTAATGTATAGAATTGGAATAACTGTTGATGATAGGATTGTATGAATGTTGAGGATGTTTAAACTCACCTTCGGGGTGTTTTTATGTTTGATTTAATAAAAATTTGATTGTTTTATGTTATTTAGATTCATTGTGATTGATTTCTGAGATTGCATAATTCGGTAATAAATTGAGAGGGTGAATCGAATGAAAACTAATTAAATTGGGCTAACGAGAGTTACAGAATTTAATAAAAACGAGAAATTAATCAAATCGGTAATTGTGTGAAGAAAGATCTCACGTGAGTTCTCGGTAGTCTATTGGAAAACTTTAGATGTAATTAGGGTTTGTATAGATTGCAATTTTTCATAATCTGATTAGAGTTTACAATTTATGGTTAACGGCTATAACTCAAGAGAGAGTAATCAATCATAGAATCGTCTGGGACCAATAATCCGATAATTCATAATCGATTAGGTTAGCATTAAAAAATAGGTAAAAATTTTCCTTTCTCTCAATTGATAGTTCCTTTAGGTTAATTCTTGGGTGGGTGTTGCAACTGCTACTTTGTTAATATTTTCATAATTGATTCTTAGAATTGAGTTGCGTGATTGAATTAAATTCTTGCCTTAGTTTTGTTATATTGTGAATTACTGTGAATTGCTTTGGCCTGAGATTTAGGATTAGATTATTCCTCCTTGTAGGATCCACATTTTAGGTACTACGCGAATAACCCATACGTTTGTAGATTATCGAGGTTATATATTAAAACTTACTTTACATTTTAATTTAAAATTTTGTTTTAAATTATTATTGTTAAAAAATAATAAAATATATTTTTCAAAATTTAGCTTTTTTATTTATCTCCTTATATTTTAATTAATTTTTTAAAATTATTATTGTAAAAACTAATTATTTTTATCATGAATTTGTTTATTAAATTGAATTATTAATTAGTAAATATAAATAATTTTGCTTAAGAAAAATTGAGAATATATTAAAATAATAGTTAAAATATAAAACAATATGTTTAAAGGGCATTGAAAAAAAGTTAAAATAAAGTTAGAGTTAAAAAAGTTAATATTTGCATAATTGAAATTAAAGTACGAATTACATGAAAAAGTAACGCGAAATATGAAACGGATATGATGTTTTTTCAAATTTCTAATAAGATTAATCTTTTCTTTGGTTTTAGTATTTAACCATTTTTAAAGATGGTAAAACTAAGTAAACTGACGATTTGAAAATGACCCTTAACTATATTTACATCAAACTAGAATTTTATAAATTTATTGATTTTTTAAAATTTTTAGTTAATATCAAGAAGAGATGAAGTAAGATTGAAGATTTAGAATATGATTGGTCCTTCCCACAGAGTCCAAGAGATCAAAACAATCATCACAGACTATAAAAGTAAGAGCACCTGTCTCGGTTTGGAGGTGCGCACATGTACCAGTAAAGTATATCAGATTTGAAAGGTAAAGGGCGATAACGAAATTGCAAAACCTGCACCACATAATAGCATACTACCAGATTCCATTCTATTTTTGGCGAACAGCCTATCAAACAAAAAACTTTGTTCTGAGGCCTGTAAACTATATTCATCTAAATCGTAATGAGTTGTCCTCGGGATTGAAGGATTTATTTCAGCATTCTCCAAGACTTTGACACACTTCTTAACTTGTTGCTGAGAATCGAATGTACCACTTGATTCCTTAGAAAACGAAAAACGAGACTTTCGATCCCATTGTCTGGTAGGCAGTTGTCTTGAGGCTGAGGCATCATCATAGCTGCTATACACACTGCATGCTTCCTGTGGGTAGGAAAATCATTTATGGATAAACCATTGTAACCCGTTAAGGAAATAACATGGATCGTGCAAACGCCAAAAGAAAAAAAAAAAAAAAGGGACAAAATCGTAAGGGAAACTAACACTATGAAAAGTGAAATGGATGGCTAAGAAAACTACAGAAAAGAATTGAAGTAATGGCATTTTTCACATTCACTACTGGAGTTGAGAAACCAAATAATAACAAAAAATAGATAATATCTCTTCTCGAGACATCTCATGCTTTCTCGCATTTAGTTTCAGGAAAATGAATACGGCAAAAAAGTAACCAAATGACATAAAGCTGAGGACAGTCAGTCCAGTCAAGAAAAAGAATATACAGATACTCATGCAGTTTGCAGCGATTATTTGCAGAAATTTTTAACTAAAATCCAGGTGTCTTACATTTAAAAAATAATTTTAAATATTCAAACCCAAAATAGAAATTAAAATTATACCTAATAATAAAGCAATCATATTATATAACGTATTAAACTAACATTTAAGTATTAACAAATATAATAGTTATTTGAAATTCTATAAATTTGAATTTTTGTTTAATTTAATTTGGCCTTGAGATACTATCAAAATATTTACATTACTATAAATTATTGTTACTGCTCTGCACAAGTTAATTTGTACCTACATTGCGTTGAGACAAGAAACATGTATGTTTTTTTAATTAATTTAGAAGTAAGCTCATTTTCTGAAAAATTTTAAATATCACTACATTGGGTAATTTTATTTTCATATCATACAATATGACGATAATAACTCCTTTCTATTAAGTAGATTGAGTTTAACTTTGTCTAGGTTGATGGCTAAACCAGCATAATTTAGGATTGTTTTAATAAAATGAATGTTGATTAATTATAAAAAATTTTGCAAAATCACCAAATCTTATTTGATAATAGAGTAGATTTTTAATCAGTAAAAGCCACAACCAACACCGTTTCTAACCTCATCTTAGTGAGACCAAAATAAGAGACAAACCTGTTTTTCACAAGGGGAACTGCTTGGCCAATGGTTGGCTCCAAGACTTGAACCTGCTTGAGAAAACGAGGCAGGATCACCACTGGGAGGAGTAATGCCCATTAATTTGAAAGGTGGATCCTCTTGAGACGAAAAGTCAGAACTATCAAAAGTTGAAAGTGACACACATTCATCAAAATAAGCCATGGCTTCTTCTGTTAATCGTTTTGACATCCTCCTCCTTTCAATGCTAGACTGTCAAATAACAAAGATACATCAAATGCAACCTCAAAAAACATAGTATAAGAAATGCGTCAGTTGTATAAACAGCAGTGATACCTGAACGCCCTTTTTAACCAAATACCCAATATATGGTCAACATAAAAAACAATAAAATGTTCCTACAAGATGGACACATGGGCTTGGTCCATGGAAATTTCTCTCTTTTCTGTCCCATTTCCCTGAACGGTTGAAGAGGGATAGTGCACTCACTATGTACTGGTTCACTTTTCAGACAAAAGGTGATAACTCAAAAGCGAAAATACCACTTCTGTACATCGCACATGAGGCAAGGAAGGTAAAATTAGTGACATTGGTTCTTCTGTTGTAGAGATCACCTTTCTTCCAGGACGAGATTTCTGTACATTCGACGTCTTCGGATCTGGAAGCACTTCCTTCAGTATTCTACTAAGCTCTAAACCTCGGTGCTCCTCAACAGCCAGATCAGCTCGAAGTTGCCTAGCTCGATCCCGAGACTGCATGTCACCATAGCCACTACTTAAATTAAGCTGTCTAACAACCAAATAAAAGAAGATAAGCTATCGCATCTCAAACAGTACATGTCCAACGGGAGATGTTCAAATTTTCCATCTTCAGAAACCCAGGAACTAGACCTGTAGAGTCTGAGACTTTTTCTAATCATTTTACTTTCAATTTATACAATCTGATTAAAGAACCTCAGTTTGACATATATCTTCACTGATTGAACCAACTCCTATTTGATTCAGATGCAATCAAAGAAGGAGCAAAAGGATTTCCCTTCAAATGCCGAAATTGAAGTAAAGTACTGATGATATTACAAGTATACTAGTGAATTCTTGCATTCACCAACTTGTTTTCATTTCTTATTGCTATTTGAAACTAGAATGGCCTTAACTCCAAACCTAGAACATGAAGAAAACAGGCAGTACATTGAGTTGTTTCAGACAGCTAAGATTTAAAAAAGGGAACATACCTGTTCAAGCTTATTGGCATATTCTCTTCTGATGTCCAGAACTAACTCAACAGCACATGGGTTCACTAAGTCTGGCGGAATGTCAGTTATGTTGGTTGTTGCAATATTAGCAACATTATTCCTTCGTACAGCCTGAATCAAGTGACCTTTTGAGTTAATTATCAACTACCATAAAACAGATTTCCTACATAAGTAGTGATAATTGCAACTGAATAAGAATTAGTTTTGATGCGAGCACAACTACCCAATCAATAGATCCATTACAAGTGCCTGATGGACCAACTACAAGTGCCAGAATTTGAGAAGATTGAGACACAAGCCTATCAATTAGGATTAATTTCATTAGTTTGTGCTCATTCAGCATTTTGGTTTTTGTTTAATTGTAGTGGAACAATACTTTACTTAATTATTATTCCCAAATGTATTTGAAATTGTTTAGTGGTTTCCTAGTTAAAGTAGTATTAATAGTTTAGAGTTCCAATTAAAGTAATAGTTGCAGTTAATTTTCTAATTGAAATACAAATCATCTGCAACCCTATATAAAGGAGGAAGAATTTCATCGACACGATACAGAATTTTGAGAATGGTTTGGTTTATTCAAAATTGAGAGAGTGCTTCACGTCCTACGTTGTTCATTGAAGTAATTCAAAACTTATCAGGGTTTATTTTGTGGCATTTCAACCTTTATTGATTCACTTCGTCGTTTTCTATAGCCAAAGGATCAGTTTCAAATTGCTTTATTTGGTTTTACTAGTAAGATTTCAATATTGTTTGCGGTTCTCTAGGATTTATTTCTAGGTGGGTTTGCATCAAGTTTGTAACGTCAGAGGCAGCTGTTAGCACTGGCTCATTGCAACATTCATGAAATCATTCAACCCAAAAGTTAATGTGATGCCTGAAGCCCCAAGACTTGCTAGTCTATTGATCTTCAAAAAGCTGACAAGCAAGCACCTGAAGTGTGCATAGGTCCACAAAGGCCACATAGACCAATCAAATATTTCCAAAATTTATTGCCAAGGTTCAACTTCGAAGTATAGTCCTATATGTCATGTTTCAAATGCTTGTCAACTAAATTTGCTTATTTACTGTTTTCCCTTTTTCTACTCGTAAAGTATTCTTTTATCAACTACCATACACTGCTAGAGCTCAAATCAAATCAAGAAATATGTCATTCTTCAGGTTTCCATATTCAATGTTTATTCAAGAATTAATATCAATACAAGGCAATATTCATTCTCATTTAGTTCTATGTTTGACTCAAGTAATGAGTACCCAACCCCTTCCACACTTGAATATGTCCCCTACTTTTCCTTTTCTTGTAGTGGTGACTAGACTGATAATTTCAGGAGCATGTAATGCACTATTATGATCGTAACTATGAAGCACATACTTTTCACAATTCTAAAGCTCCCTTATTGCTTTAATGTGGTAAAAAGTCTCATCTTACTTGAGCTTATTTCCCTGAAAAGTTTACAGAAAAATTTCAATTCCAGAATATATCATAAAGCATGCTAGATCCCATAAAATCGGCAGCTGCAGCAATAGCATCACTGCCAAGAGAAAAGGTAGACAGCTACCATTTAACAAAATCAAAATCACATTCCAGGATGACGTAAGCTTATTCAAGAATAATATTGACACAAGGAGACTCATATGGGGATTCTGAGATCCTACAAACAATGACACGACATACATACTACTCTTTACGTAATTTTTTGTACAAAGAACCATGCTCTACATTCTATAAACGTCAATAGCTTATCAAGGGCCATATTATCTAAAACCATAATCATATGATTTCTACTCGAGATGGCCAGCCTTTGCACACATAAACAAACATCATTTTAGCTCACATATAATTTCTACTTGAATTGGAAGAGTTCCTTGTCATTTCAAAATACACCACTCAATCCTCTGAAGCAAGTGTCCTTTTCAATGTTTCTCCTAATTTCTGGTATCTAGTATTTAACAAAATAATACAGGAAAATTCAAGAACATGTAAATTTGAACAAAATCATTTTTTTATATTTTGAAGTAATCGCATGGCTTTAAAAGCTCAATGTGTACATGTTTGTACCAGGACTAGATGTCACTTTTTGAGCAATATTAGATCGTTGTTTAGCAAAGTAAGAAAGGAATAGAGCTTTCATAAAGTCTGAAAATAGACTAAACCAAAATATAATATGAGAAGCCATGTTAGAAGATGACCAAAAAGCTTTCATATCAGAATCAAGAAAGGAACTGACTGTTTCAAGGTCATCTTGGATGTCAGATATTGCACGTCTTACTTCAGATCGAACAGTTTCATACATACAGCTAGAGCTGTCACCTCCATAATCATTCCTTTGAAATGACTGCAAAATGAAATACAAGAAATGAAGAAAGCAGTAGGAATTTGTTATTGACAGTTTACAATTATTCTCATCGGAAATGAACATCAAATATCATTTACTCATTACCATTTAGAAAATATAATATCTATGAATTGGATGACGGCATATGAGTATAAGACTCCACATAGGGATCCGGTAACACCCTCCAGAGCTCACCTTCATTTGTTCATAAACTGCTTTGATTGTTCTTTCTTCAGCTTCGAAGAATGAAGTTCCTAAAACCATATCCTCCAGACTCTGTGTTGGCGAAGAGGGCTAACAAAGAAACACATAAAAAACATAATTATATTATTACCAGGAAAGTCCTTCATTTCCAATGGTATCATTAGTAATATGGATGACAAATAGTAATACCAAATTTGAGGAAGAGTCAACTAGTCGGGACTGCAAGCTTTTGGTCTCATCAAATCCACTGGAGTCACTTCTAACAGAAGTATCCTTTCCCCCAACATTTGAGGTTGCACCTGTACTCCAATCATTTCTATTCTTATACTTAGTCAACAAACTAACATCTTCTTCAACGGCAGTCTGCAACTGTAAGAACAACAAACCAATAACAAATACTCAAAAAATTTACTATCTCAGTCTATCACAAATTAAAACAATCAAAAGGTCGTATATTTCACAGACAAACGGGTAAACCTCGGATTTCACGAAATGGCTCCTGGCCACCGGACGTCGGGGCACCGAGCTAGCCCTCCGGCCAACATCCACCTTACTAGTTCTGTAGTCGCTTTTCACCAAATCTTCCTTTCTGGAAACCGATCTGCCCCTCCTAGAATCGGAAGACGGGGACTTTGGCTTTAAGGGAGCACTTCTGGATGTGGGTTCATCCAATTTAGAAGTATTTGATGCAAATTCACCGTTTTTATCACTCGGAGAGATCGTGGTGGTACTCCAATACAGAGGATTGTCTCTTTTAACCAAGAAATCCCATGAAGAAGATGGTGTTGACGTTGGTGTTTGTGTCCGTGACGAAGGGGAGGCCTCCAGGTGGGATCTTGGGGTAGCACTTACGCTACGTGATCTTCGAGGAGGAGGTTTGTTACCGGCAATGCTTCTGCTTCGTGAAGTGGGATTATCTTTGTTTTCCTTGTCGGATGCTGGATTTGATGCTCGCCTTGACGAGGATTTGAAGGCAGCTACCGCCATGGCTGGAAATGTAAAAAAACTGGAATGTGAAAATCACAGACTATTACAGGCAATATGAAAACCTAAAGAACTTTTCTGAAAAAAAAAAAAAAAGAAACATGAAAAGATTCACAAAGGCTTGACAGGTAAGAGTAACCATGTGCCTAAGTCCAACGACTGTAGTGTGACAAAACTTGTATTCGACTCTTTTAAGCGGCTTTGTCATTGACATTTAAATAATTTTAAGATAAATTAATAAAATAAATAATTTTATTTTAATATTAGTAAAACATCTATTACATTTTTTGAATGAATAATTTATAAAATAATATTATTTTATGTAATATATATTAATTATTGAAATTATTTTTATTTCAAACTTAAAATTTTAAAATATTTTAAACTTAAATTATATTTATTAAATAAAGATTAAATTAATTTTTAATTTTTAAAAATAAATTTTAAGATAATTATAAATATTAATTTAATTTAATTTAATTTAATTATATTAATCATAATTCTTATTAGTAATTAATATTAACTAATTAAATAGTATATATTTAATTGACGATATAATAACTAAAAAAAGAAAATAGGAAAAAAGATAATTTTTATGATTTTATAAGTTTTGAAAACTGATACCGTAAGAATACTTTTTTCTTTTTATTAAACACGAAGAAATTACTTTAGTTACTCTTTTATTAATTTTAAAAAATTATCGAATATTCCTTAATAATTATTATTAATTTTAAAGGAGCCTTTTATCGTCAACCTCTATTAAATAGTTTTAACAATTATCACTTTATATATAAACAACTATCATGTAAGTAACACTTTTTTATAATTATCAATTACATATATGAAATACTATTGTATGAATACAAGAGGACATCATTAAAAAAAGCTCTTACACAACATCATTATATTATAATATGGATTTTCATATTAGTTAAAGTGAAATAATATTTGGAGAAAATTAATTTTTGAGTTCATTAACATTAATTTAATTTATAGACAAGGTCATTGATCAACTTAATATCATTTGGAATATCTTATCTTTTAAAAATTTAAAAGAAGAGTGTAAAACATTTAGAATATTTTTCTATCTCTTTTTCTCTCTCTTTGTTTCCATTTTTTTGTCTTTTTCTTTAATTTCTTTCTTTACTTTTTTTTGTCCCTTTCTTTCTTTATCTCTTGCTCTTTTTCTCTCTCTTTCTTTCCTTCTCTCTTTCTCTTTCTCTTATTGTGAGTAGCATATTATGTAAAAGTGATATAATTGATCTAAAATGCTAATGCAATTGCTCATTTTAAGTGATAAGAAGATTGGTGCAATTGCTTAAGAAGATAAATGAAATATTTATATAAAAGTGATGCAAAAATGTAATTTCTCCTTTCAAGTAAGGCAATTCTTTAAAAGAATGATACTACTAAGGAATGGTGCATTTGTTAGATTACTGATGCATGTGTATTATGTATCATTCGTGTTGAATTAAGGGAGGCTCTAATTTATATTTTGATGATAATAAAATATTGTTGCTACTAATATTCTATTTTTAGTAATTAAAAGAAAGAAAAATCAAAATATTCAAATATATGAATCAATTAAGGCAAAAGACATGACATAGAATAACATGAAAGATTAAGTGATCTTTAAGGCAACAAGGAAGTAATGAAGAAAATTCATGGGACTCAAAGTCAATTAGAGCGAGATCAAGGAAGATTTGAGACCTTTCAATTTGTAAAAATTAATTTAGTGCTTCTTGTACCCTTACAATGTTTATTTTATTGCTTTAAGGGCTTTATATGCATAAACATAACATACTGAATCTCAATGCATGCAATTTTTTAATCTATTAAGAGAAATTAAGGTTTTATTTTGAAATATATGTTTTTTTTTAAAAAAATAATTTGAGAAACTTTAAAAGTTAGTTAAGTTTTTATTACAATTAGGCTATCTCATCTTTTGAAAAACTTGAAGTTTTTACAATTTATTGGCTTAAATGTGTTTTTAAAACTCAGTTTCAATAAGGCATCTATTAGTATAAGGTTTTGGATCTACTAACCTATCTGATTATATATAGAGACAGGATGGGTGGTTATGCATATGCTAGATATTTGATTAGTTAATGTGCTAATTAGCAAACTATTAGCAAGCTGACGAGTTTCATCAACTGTTGGGACTCAAAGCGACTCGAGCTATATAAGCTTACACATAGGGGAAGCATAAACAGGGGCTTGTATGGCTTGTGAAAGGTTCAATTCAAGTACTAAAAGGAAGCAAAAGATCATAGTTATAGAATGTAATTGGCATCGTACTCAAAAGTAAATTAGTGTTAACCTTTTACTAGAAAATACATATTAAAGATCCAAAAGCAAATTTGTTTCAAAGTTCATCTATCAATCAATATCAAACTCGTGTATCATTCACGCACTAAAAGCTTTAAAAAAACCGGTGGTGGTATTGACTACTCAAGTGTTAGATTCGTACTCTAACTAGTTAGGGCTTTGTAATTTGTGTTATTATTTTTGTTTAGAACTTTAGTTTTAGGGTTTTTATGTTTTTAGGATTTTATGTCTATATAAGGCTATTGTTAGTCACTGATGGCACCCAAAAGGGAGGTAAATTGGTTGTTTACAAAATTCAATAATTTTTCTAGCTCATATACTCAATTAATAACAATCAATATTAATAGGTGTGAGCAAATTGCTTAATATAAATTAATTAAAGAATTGAACTTTAATTTAAAGAGGATAAGGAAGAGAGAATGTAAACTAATTTATAGTGGTTTGGCAAATAACCCCTACTTACGTCCACTCCTAAGACTTTTATTCGAATTCCATTATAATTCTTCTTTCAAGGCAAAGAATAACCTTTGTACAATCTTTCTTTGTAAAGAGGAACCCTTTTTTCAATCTTCTTCCAAGGTGAAGAGGAATCTCAATTTCGCTTGTACCACTCCTAAATATAATAATATATTGCCCGAATCAAATATTATAACTCAAAATATCTCACTTTATTACTTGATAACTCCAAAATGAATCATTCACACAAATATGACACAATAATGCTAAAATGATTGAAAAACTATTTGAAATGTATGTATGCAATATCTAAAACTTTTTAATTTTAAATCCAATGAGAAAACATATATTTATAGTGTTTTAGGACTCAAAGTAGTTGTTGGAGCCAAGAACTAGTTATAACAATGGTTGTATAATGTGCTAGTTGACCAGTAAAGGATATTGGTTAACTAATAAGATAGATACTGTAACATTGGTTGATTTACTTGTTCACCAATATGACAGATTAGTCAACAAGTACATTTATTAATGTTACAACAAACTTTCAATACTTTAAAGATACAACTTTAGCCTATATTGGGAGATAACTCACCTAACATGATTTTAATAATTTTAAATGCTTAAAACCAATTTGTTAATCCAACTATAATTAAAATACTTCTTAAAATGTTCCCTAAAGATTAAGAGGTTTTTATATTAAAATCAAAAGCTTCAATGTCTCTTGATGAATGTAAAGGCTCATGTAAAGAAGTAAGATGGAATGATTATGAATAGTGAGCCTTTTGAATCATCAAATTAACAATGTGGGATCAAAAATAGTAATATAAAATGTGGAATGACCTTGATGAACCCTTTTTTTTTTCTTATTTTGATCTTCTTTCCATCAATTGCAAATTTTAAATTCTTTTGACTAACTTCATACATTATCTTCTTAATTTTATAGCTTCATTTTGTTTTAATATTTCTTTTCATCAAAATAATAAACATATCACTAGTAATTGTGTTTTTTTATCATCAAAACATCGATTAGAACATTCATTGGTTGAAAAATCTCCCAATTTTTGGTGATGACAAAATACTTGTCATATTAGAGAACAATAATAATAAAATTAAGCATACAAATAAATATCAAGATAGTGGTTAACTTTCACTTCATTCATGCCTAAAACATAATTAAATATGAAGAGAATAATCCAACATCAAGAACAAAAGAGATATTCTAAATTAAAGAAAATCAAAGAGAGTCATACATGGAGATAATATAATTTACTCAAGCTTATCATATAAAATAAAGGAAATACAAAAATTACAAAATAGTTAGTACCCTTAAATTTCATCACTCCCCCAAAATTTAATATGACTAAACAAAATTTAAGATGTATTGAAAAAAAATTAATTAATAAAAATTTTGAAAATCCTAAATATGAAATTCAAGGATGAAAATTTTTTAATTGTAATCTAATGAGTGATGATGTTCTTAAGGAAAAGAGTAAATTATTTGAGGTTTTGGAGGATTAAAGAAGGTGATGGAGATATTAAAAATAAGAGGACTCGTTGACCACATGACTCAACTGGTCAACCATTATTAGTGTTTAGAGAGAAGAAAGGGCGAATAGTGGCAGTGTGGTGACAATATTGGTTTAGTTTTAAAACCTGACTATACTAGTTGACTTATGAGTGATATTAGTTTACTATTAAAGGATATTGGTAGACCAAAAAAGCGACTAAAAAAAGAACAAACATATTTGGAAAGGCATAAAACAAAGTTTTTTATTACATTGGTCAATCATATTAAGATATTGGTCAACCAATATATTAAAAAAAATTTAAAAAAACTTTAGAACTCAAATTTAACTTTTAAAACACTTAATGGGTATAGTAATATCAATCAAGAATTATTTTTAAAAAAAATTTAAAAGAGCCTTCAAACACACAAAGTCAATCAAAAAAATAAAAGGAGACTTTATTATCTAGAATTTCCATCAAACATACCTAATTCTCTTCTTATTTAACAAAATTTATCCTTATTCAAAGGTTTAGAAAAATAATTACCCAACTAATGTAAATTCTTTCCTATTATCCTCATTTTGTACAATAATCTCTAAGTACTAAAGTTCACACTTTAAAAATTATTATTAAACATATAATTCAAACACAAATAATCATCATTTGGAGTTTATACTCAAATTCAAAGGTAAACGCAAGTTATCGTATATTCTAACTTATGAACTAATAATTACCTCATATTGATCATTACTTATGAGAGACTTAAATGAAGATTCTTCTTGAGTTTACAGACTACTGAAGACTTCTCATCCTTCTCATTTCTCTCATTGGGTTTAACGATTTTCCGTTTTGAAAAATCTTTGGGGCTAAATTCTGCAGTTCTTACAATAACATCTTTTAGACTTTCTTAGAGACAAGAAGGCTAGATTCTTCAAGATCAAATGCATAAACATCTCAATAATATTCAATTTAATAACTACTATATCTACTATATACTATTTGCTCTTTATTTTTTAAAAGCCTTACAAACCAATGTAATCAATGCGTTTTAGGAACAAAAATAAGCTTGGTTCCTTGGTTGTTAGGTTCCTTCTTCTTTTTAACTCATACTTTCAGGTTTGCTTGATATTATTTGTTTAAGAAAACAAAATCTATCAACGTGTTCATACTTACCACAAAAATGACATACCATGTTATATAGGTGATGATGATTCATAAATGCATTTCTATGTGTGTACAGATGATGGGGAAACTTCTTTTGGACATTAAAGTTATTGAGTGGTCTCTTAGTATGGTGAAAATTTCTACCATAATTTTATGTATAATTCCTATTACGAATCAAGGCTTGATTCATGCTTCTTTATGGTCTAAAGGGATCTAAGTAGTCTTGCTTGTTGTCATAGAGTTTATGTTTATTTTTCCCTTGATGGTATTGAACTCTACATCTAGGTTGTGAGTCATATATGAAAGCACGATTCTTGCTTTTAGAATTAGTCCTAAAAGAATGTGTATGCATATGTTTAGATGTGGATGCTCCATACCCACTTGTCTCATTAAGTAATGGTTCTTTAATATACAAATATTTTCCCTTGACAAATTTGTTTTTAGAATTGCCTTCACTTCCACAGTTATATCTTATTTCATGCATATCATTTAATTTTTTTTAGCTTATAACATGTTTTATAGTTTTTTTTACTAAACTTGGACAATGAGTCCTTAAGGGAATCTATCGCTTTTTTTTTCAATGTTTCATTCTTATGCCTTAATGCATCTAAGTTATGATTGTCATTAATAATCACATTTTTTAATGCTTTAATGCTATGAAATTCACTTTTTATCTTTTCACTCTCATTTATGCACATATCCAACTTTTTTTTGAACTTCCTTTAGTTTTAAAGATAATTTCTTCTTTTTCTTACTTATAATTTGAATTTCAACTAATTCATCATATGTCGTACCATTATCACTATTATTACAAGAATTAGGGTTGGATGTTACCTCATCATTGTCCATAGTTGTAAAGCATATAGAAATTATCTCTTCCTCCAAATGCTCGCTTATAGATTCACTTATATTATCCATAGTTGATGCTTTAAGTGCTTTTTATCATCCTTTTTTTATTTCCTATAATTTCTTTCATTAAGGACATTATGACTTTATTGGTTGGGTTTTCTACATTCAAAGCAAATAATGTTAGAGGATTTATATTTTAAATTACTTTTACTTTATTTGAAGTCATTTCTTTTGTAGAATTTATTCTTTAAGAACTTCTTAAATTTTTTAGTGATTAAGCTAATGTCTTCTTCTTTGATTTCACTAATTGATGTCTCTTCCTCTTTGCTTGATTCTTCTTTTAAGGCTTTAAACAAGAAATTTTTTTCTTTGGAAGCGATATTTCTTCTTGTGTCATTTAGAGCCTCATTTTGTTTATGAGGAGAGATTTAATAAGTTCCTCCAATGGTAGTATTGTTAAATCCTTAGCTTCTTATATAGCTGTCATTTTAGCTTCCTATGTCTTTAGAAGTGGCCTAAGCAACTTTCTTACCATTTTAACATTATTATAGGTCTTTCCAAAACCTTTGAGAGCACTGATAATATCAATAAATCCAATATACATGCTAGATATGCTTTCATTATTCTTTATTTGAAACAATTCATATTGATGTGTTAGCATGCTTACTTTACTCTCTTTTACTTGATTGCTTCCCTCATGTGTAAATTCTAAAGTATGTCAATTTCATGATCCGTTTCACATGTAGAGACCTTATTGAATTCATTTCTTGCTAATGCATTAAAAAGGATGTGTATGGAACTACTATTTAAGGAAACTAATATCTTATCTTGAGGTTCACATTCTTCCTTTAATTTAGGTACCGTTTTGTTATCTACAATTTTTATAAGAACAAAAGGACCATTTGACACTATTTCCCATAGGTACACTTTCAACCATTAAGAAGAATCTCAACCTAGTTTTCCAATAATGGTAATCATTTCCTTAAAGAAAGGTGGTTTACTAATGCCTTGTCCCTCTTAATTGAATGATGATGATGATGCCCTTAAATATGCCACTATGATCTTTTCTATAGGATTTCATTACAAATGTTAGCCTAATAGACCTAAGCTAATACTACTTGTTAGTCTTTAATAGCACCTAAGGGGAGTGATTAGGTCTTTACAAAATCTAATAATTTTTTAGCTAATATACTCAATTAATAATAGCCAATATAAATAAATATAAGGAAATTGCTTAATATAAATTAATCAAACAATTGAAAAAAAATTTAAAGAGGACAGGGAAGAGAATGCAAACTATATAGTGGTTCAATAAACAACTCTTACTTACGTCCAGTTTCAAAACTCTTCTTGGAATTCCTCTATAATTCTCCTTTCAAAGCGAAGAATAACCTTTGTACAATATTTATCAATAAAGAGGAACCCTTCTTACATTCTTCTTCCAAGATGAAAAGGAACCTCAATCTCACATATATCATCGTCAAATATAATAATATATTGCCCCAGTCAAATGTTACAACTCAAAATACCTTACGCTATAACTTGATAACTCCAAAATGGCTTACTTGTATAAATATGATATAATGTTTTCCAAATGATTGAAAAACTCTTTGAAATGTGTGTATACAACAACCAAAACCTTCTTAAATCTAGAACCAATGAGAAAACACATATTTATACTGCTTTGGGACCCAAAATAGTTATTGGAGCCAAAAACTAGTCTTTACAATGGCTACATAATGCACTGGTCAACTAGTATAACATATTGGTTGACCAGTATATATTTACAACACTAGATTCACTAGCCATGAAACATCGGTTAATTGGTAAAGGATACTAATTGACCAATATGAAAGATTGATCAACCAGTACATTAACCAATGTTAGATTGATCAACCAATAAATTAACCAATGTTACAACAAACTCTCAATATTTCAAATTTAACAGCTTTAACCTATATTAGTCAACCACTAACCTATATAAGCTAACTAATCACCCAAAAAACATGATTTTTACAATTTTAAATGCTTAAAATCAATTTCTTTAATCCAAATATGATTAAAAATCTTACCTAAAAATTAAGAGGATGTTATATTAAAATCAAAAGTTTGAATGCCTCTTGATGAATGTAAAGACTGATGTAAAGAAATAAGATGAAATGATTATGCATTGTGAGCCTTTTGGATCATCAAATTAACAAAGAGAGATTGTAATTAGTAATACAAAATGTGGAATAACTTTGATGAGCTTTGATCTTCCTTTTGTTTTATTTTGATCTTCATTTCATCTGTTGCAAACTTCAACTTCTCTTTATCGACTTTATACACTACACTATTTTCTTAAATTTATGGCTTCATTTTATTCTAATATTCCTTTTCATCAAAATAATAAACATATTAATGGTAATTATCTTTTTTTATGATCAAAAACATTAATTGGAACCTCCCTTGGCTCGATAATTATTTTATGAATGTAATTGATAGCCTATGATTATCGTTATTAAATAAAAAACTTAGAATCTTATCTCTCCTAATCCCTTCTTTTCTAGGGTGTGCTGATTCATATCCTTCTTTGTGTATTTTTGTGTTTGACTTCTTGGATTAAACTATTCTAAATGGAACGATCCTTGGTCTTATTTATATTGATATTGAATCCCATTAATCCTATTAATAAGGTTCATATCATAATTTTTATCTCTATATTCATGTTCATTCTAGATCTCGTTATTTACATACTCAATATATTTGCATCTTTATTCCCTACGCTCAATATTCATTAATATTCTTGTCATTCTTCAGCATTTTTTGAGAACATATTGTTCTTAAGTTTTGTTCCTTGTTTCTTGAGTTTCAATTTAATAAAATTTTTTATTATCATTCTAAGGTCTACTAATAAAATTCCTAAAAAGATGTCATCTACAGTTACATAAATTGGTGGCTAGTTGCAATACCCATTACAAATTAGGGTTTAAATTCCTGTCCGATAAAGATAAGGTATTTAATGGAACAAATAATCATATCTATTCATTTATTTATTTTCATTATTGTTCAATTTAAACTTTTCAAATTCTTTTTCTTTTTTTTATTGAGTCAATTGTGCTCCTTTAAACTTAATTTCTGGTTTGTAATTTTTCTAATTTTGTGTTCTAATTTTTACTTTATTTCTTGTCCAAATTTTCTTCTTTAGGAATATTTGATTAAAAACGAGAAGATTTAAACTAAATTTCTTAACTTATATTGAACTATTGCAAAGAACCTTTAATCAAGATTTTAGGTTCTAAATTGAGTAAAAAATTGATACAAACATGTAAGAGAGTGCTTTTACTACTAATTTTTCATGCAGTATAACATGACTCAAACTTAAAACATAAATTTCTCTAAAGATGAAGAAATAAGTGAGGAGGAAAGATTATGAGAAGGTCAAAAAGACTTTATAACAATCATCAAAAGCTAATACAAGAAACTTCTTCAATAATTCAATAAAGTTTAGGATAAGTTGGAAAAAGATAAAGCTACTATAGTTAGACTACAACATAATCTACCTCTAGTTGCTAGGATGGATGACTTTGAGGTGAATGATGAAGTTCAAGATGCTACTAACTACTTAGGAATGTTAAATTTCAAGGGTGGTAAAGGAGGAAGAGGAGGAAGAATAGGAAGATAAGGAGGTGGCAAGTTTGGTGTATGGTTTGAAAAGAAGTATGAGAAAAGGGTGGATAATAACATGGGAAGAATTAAGATGACAATTACACGTTTTGTAAAGAAGTTAGATACAAATGCCTAATTAGAGTGGGAGAAGTGTGTGGAGCTAGTTTTGATAAATAAAAAAACTTTTTATATGAGAAAAAGAGTTAAGTTGGTTATGACAGAGTTTAGTGGCCATATTATGGATTGGTCAGATTAACAAATTCTTAACAGAAGGAGGAATCGAGAGTCACCCATTAGAAATTATGAGGACATGAAGTTGTTAATGAGGAGTGATTTGTTCCATATTTCTATTATAGGGTGCTCTACTGAAGATTATAGAAGTTAACTTAAGGTTTTAGGAGCGTGTAGGAGTGCTACAGAGAGATGGAGTTTGCCATGGCTAGGGAAAAAGTAGAGGAAGATAGGGAAGCAGTAATGGGTCAATTTATTTATAGGTTAAACCTAAAATTGTCAATTTGATAGAACTAAACCATTATATCAAATTAGAGGATATAGTACATATGGCCATAAAGGTGAAGAGTAATTTAAAAGAAGGATTTATAACCATTTTGTTGGTTTTAGTGCAAGTTCTTCATCATAGAGCAACTTAGGAAGCATAGAGGAGGAAGAAGCTCTAAAGACAAAATATGAAGTAATTAAACCAAAGTGCAAGTGCTAATTAGAGTGAAAGATAAGGTTAATTTCTCTTTAATAATTGGGAATCAGGATGTCTAATGCTTCAAGTGCTAGAGGAGAGTGCATATAACCTCACATTGGTCTAATAAGAGAGTGTGATGATAAGGGAGGAGAGTATGTATTATGAGTAAAGAGCTAGCGAAGCATAAAATTTCCAACTTAGAGGATGATATGTCTAGCTTGAAGAATGTTAGTATGAGCAGTTCATAAAGAGACTCAAATGGGAAGTTTATTAGTCAATAGAAGGGCATTGAGCATACATGTCGTATAGTATGAAGCTAATGAATAATAGGAAAGCCTTTTCCATACTATAAATTCCATTAAGGATCAGGTGTGAAATATGAGTATAAATGGGTGGCTCCAAAATCCATTACAAGGATTTTAACAAGCTCATCAGGCTTATGATATGGAGACTGATAAGAGCCATACGCAATCTCTTAACTCTCCTAAAGATTTGAATTTGATAATGAATTGGAACAACATAATAGGCGAAGACTCTAATTCATCCATTTACTTTAGCCTTCCTACTAGTCTTGAAGGTCAAAGAATTGCATCCTTAGATATTGATATATTTGAGGAAGGGCCTCAAAGTTAGGCTACAACCTTAGTTAGTTCTTTTTATAGGAAAAAGGTCATGTTTCCCTCTAATAAGTACCTAGGCTTACAAGAACTGGAGGGGAAAAAGGTTACAAAAGGTCTTCATATTCAAGGAGAACCTAATCCTTTTCAAGTTCACAACTAAAGCTAAAGCGAAAGTCAAGAAAATTCTTAGAGTTAGAACTTGCTCGGTACATAACTTAGCTATCTTTCTACGAAATTTTAGGTCAGGCTTCAAGCTGAAGGTGATCAAATAGGAGAATGTTCCTTTGTGGATTCAACTCAATAATGTTCCTTTGGAATACTACTTTACCAAAGGTTAGCATACTTGCTATTTTTATAATGAAGCCAATCTATATGGATGAGATGATAATTATAAGAAGGAAAACAAGATTTTCGAGAATCTATGTCTTTATAAGGATGAATCAGGAACTACCTAATATTATCCTCCTAATTTTTTTAGGAAAGAGGAGACCATGGTGGAAGATGCAATATGAGTTTCTTATTAGTGGAAACCCCACATGAATCAAGAAGAGAGTATCTATAGACCTATAGATAGGAAATTTATCAATAGGGATTGCTAGGAACTAATGGAGATAGAGATACAAGGGCATCTATAAATAAAGACAAAAAGTAAGTAAGGTAAAGGAAACTAATACACCCAACTCACGAATTAGAGAATGATATACAAACGGTTGACAAGGATGTCTTTGAAGCTTTAGGAAACATATCTACAACTGACGTATGGGCTGAGAAATAGAAAGAGATCTTAAACAACAAGATACATTCAATAATGAAATATAAAAAGTGATAGTCAATGTATAGAAAAAGGTTTAGCTAAATAAGGGTCTAGAGTCAGGTTTGTCACCGAAGGAAGGGGAATAAAAGGAGGGGACTAGCTTTGATTTCGTAATAGATACTAAGAGGAAATTAAAGAGAAGAAAGAGGTCTACGGGACCTAAAATTGCCTCATAATGTTCATATTTGGATGGAATGTAGGGGCATTAATTACCCTAAGAAACATTAGTCCCTTAAGGAATTCATCCTAGAAACTAAACCATTGTTGTTTGGTATTTTAGAATAAAAATAAGTTAAGAAAATCTTTTGAAGTTGAAATCTTTAGGGAAACAATTGTGTTTTTTATCTTATCACCATTGCCATCATTATGGAACAATGGTTAGGTATGATCCTAGCAGTATAAAAGTGGATATGGTACTAGAAACTAACCATCTCATACACCTAATGGTACGGTATAAGCAAAAGAATACAAAAGTTTCAGTCTCGCTTGTTTATGACACGAATTTTGCATTGTAGAGGAAAATATTATGGAATAATATGATAAGGTTACAAACTACAATTAAGGATACCTAGCTCATTCTAGGGGACATCAACTGTAGTACTCTTTATAGTTCAGAGGCTGAAGGTAACGTGTGCTTAAGGAACTTCATTAAGGAATTTAAAGTGTCTAAGGAAAATCTAGAAATGATAAACCTTAGATATCTATGTTACTTTTACTCTTGGAGAAACAAATAAAACTGAAAATGGCTCATCCATAAGAAATTAGATAGAGCACTCATCAATAAACAATGGATGATTAGATTCAAGGAAAGTTGTGTAAACTTCTTGAACATAAGAATTTTATATCACCTTCCTATAGTAATTAAGGATATATTGACTAAGAGCAAGAGGAATTTTCTATTCAGGTTTAATAATTGCTTGGCTGAAGAAATTGGTTTTATAGAGACATTAGAGAAGGGAATCACATATTATGTCTAATGGTAATAAGGATTCATATATATCAAGAAATTGAAATTCATCAAAAAGAAAATCAAGAAGGTGAAATATTAAAGGAAATACACAAGGAGAGATCAAAAACTCCAAGTCCCAATTAATGAATATATAAGAGGAAGTATAAAAATATTATAGAGACCTCTTTTAGTTACATAAAGATAAAGAGGATATCATTGATTACATTAAGGAAGTTTGGAACTACAACACTATTATTAAGTATAACTCAAGAGTGTAGTAAAGTATGGAAAGAGACAAAAATATGAAGTTTTATATTGAAAAATCCAAGCAAGAAGAAATACCAACCTTATTTACTCTTAGAAAATAATGTGTGGTAATATGGCCATTACATAAAAGGAACTAAAGAAGGAAGCATATCTGTACCTCAAAAACTCCTTAAAGACTACCAATACTATAAGTTCATCCCTACAATTACTTGAATCCTACATCTATATCCAGTTTATTATAGTTGAATTTTATTTTTGAACATTTTAATAAAGAGGTGTAATAAGAGAAGTGTTTGAAATGAACCCTAAAAAGGCCCCAGATGGATTGAATGGTTACTTTTACCAAAAGACTTAGCCTTTAATTAAGGACATGTGCACCATTATTGTCCTTGAATTCTTTGAAAAAGGTGAACTTTTCAAGGAAATCAATATGACCTATATATTTTTATACCTAAAACTTCAAATATGAACTCACTAGATGAGTATAGATCAATTTCTTTTTGCAATTTTGTCTACAAAATCATCTCAAGTTATTGGTATTAAGACTGGGGATAATGTTTAAACCTCAAATCAATGACACAGAAGGAGCCTTCTTGGAAAATAGATTGGTAAGTGATAATGCATTAATTACTCAAAAGGTGTTCAAAGATTATTCAAGGAGAAATTATACTAAAAATTTTGCAATCAAAGTGGATTTGCATAAAGCATATGATTCTAAAAGTTGGAAATTTATTAAAAATCTTCTAAAAGCCTTTGTATTCTAAGGAACATTTATGAATTGGATTACAAAATGCTTTGAGACAACTTTATTCATTATATTAATAGAGGGTGAACCATCTGGAATCTTCAAAGGGGGTAAAGGACCACAAAAGGTGGATCCATTATCACTTTATTTGTTTATCATATACATGGAAGCTTTGACCAGATTAATAAGAAAAAACATTTAAAAAGATAATCTTCTCTCTAAGGCATATGATCAGTTAGTAAGTAACTTGATGACATCCCTTAAAACATTCAAAGCATGTCAAGATTGAGCATTAACTTCCATTAGAGTCAAATGTTCATTTCAGCTAAAGTAAATTCAAAACTTGGCTATTTTTCTAGCCTAACACTCAAATCAAGCAACCCTCTTTTTTGTATCTTAGATTACCTATCTCTATAAGGAACTTAAGTTATAGAGAGTGTACACCTTTACTAGAAAAGATCCAAAAGAGGTAAAACAATTAAGAGAAAATTTAGAAGTTTTCTTTAAGTAGACACTCACAATAGGAAATAAAAAGAAAAAGTGGCATAAAATGAATTTTATAAATCAAAGTATGAAGAAGGTTTGGGAATCACCTTAATACACCTTAGCAATGAGGTGTTTACATTCAAGAGATTATGGAGACTTATAGTGATCAAGGAGTCCTTCGAGGTCAAATAGGTGCATGTGTAACAACTCAGGCTTGGCTGGGCCAAGGCCCAAAGCGGACAATATCTGTGAGCGGGTGGTCCAGGCTGTTACAAATGGTATCAGAGCCAGTACTTGGATCAATATGTCAGCAAGGACGTTGGGCCTTTAAAGGGGTGGAATGTTAGATTCCCATATCGATTGGAGAGGGGAACGAAGTAGGCCTTATAAGCCTATGGATAACTTTCCCTCAAAGACACGTTTTCCTGAGCGAGTGTGCGAGAAGAGCAAAACCGTGAGGGCTTGACTGGGCCAAGGCCCAAAGTGGACAATATCTATGAGCGGGGTAGTCCGGAATGTTATAAATGGTATCAGAGCCAGTACCCAGATCTATGTGCCAGCAACGACGCTGGGCCTCCAAGGGGAGTGGATCCAAGCCTGTGGGCCAGCGAGGACGCTGGGCCTCCAAAGGGACAAAATGTTAGATTCCCATATCGAATGGAGAGGGGAATGAAGTAGGCCTTATAAGGCTATGAAAACCTCTCCCTCACAGACTCGTTTTTCTAAGGGTGGAAAGAGCAAAACCGTGAGAGCTTGGCTGGGCAAAGCTCAAAGCGGACAATATCTGTGAGTGGGTGGTCTGGGCTATTACAAATGTTATCAGATCCAGTACCTGAATCGATGTGCCAACAAGGACGGTGGGCCTCTAAGGAGGTGGATCCAGGCCTGTGTACCAGCAAGGACGCTAGGTCTTTAAAGGGGTAGATCCAGGCCTGTGGGCCAGCGAGGACACTGGGCCTCCAAGGGGGTGGAATGTTAGATTCCCATATTGATTGAAGAGGGGAACGAAGTAGGCCTTATAAGGCTATGGAAACCTCTCCCTCATAGACGCGTTTTCCCAAGAGTGGGAAGAGCAAAACCATGAAGGCTTGGCTGGGCCAAGGCCCAAAGCGGACAACATCTGTGAGCGGATGTTCCAGGCTGTTACAGCATGACTGCATCTTAAAAGGCATAGTTATATCAGAATATAAAGATGAGACTTCCACATCTTGATTCATGTCACAATTACTCAATATGAGAAAAAGTATGGTAGACAACTTTAAATGCAAGGTGGGAAATGGAGAATTGGCATCACTACACTTTGATAACTAGTGTAAGTCAAATCCCCTAACAATTCACATGTCGAGCCAAAATTATTGAGAAGGTTCTCATTGAATTACAAAGTCAAAGAATGGATAAATAGGAGTCAATGTAATGATAAAGAAAACCCAATCTTGTTAAGATACAAACGTACGTAAGAAAATGCAGACTAGTATATTTGGCTTATGCAACAAACTACTCAAGATAAGATGAGATAGATTTAAGGGAGCAAAAAAGATATGGAACAAAAATGTTCCACCTAAAATAACTTTCTTATATGGTTAATAATGAAGGGGAAAATCAACATATTGGGTAGGTTGGGATATATAAATGTGGTGAACATATGATTTGTTGCAAAGAATAATGAAAAAGTCAAAACCATATATTCTTTGAATGCATGTTTTTTAAGAAAATATAGGAGAGCTTAATGAATAAATTCTAACTCACTAATAGTAGGAGAAACTTTTCAGAAGTAATAAATTGGATGATAATAGATAGAACAAGAAATTAAGATGATAAAGTAGTGTTAATCTTGTCTATAGAATGATGTATGTATAACAAGTGGAAGGAGAAAAATGCATGATGTTTCAAAAGGATGGAGAAATTGAGTAACCAAGTGTTGAAGTAAATAGAAATATAGGTCAGAGAAACATTATTTAATAAAAGGGAAAACATGAAATTTAGCATAATAATGGTAGAAGCATAAGGCATCAACATTGACTCTTAGTAAGTGTGAGGAAGAGTGGGGGAAGTCTGATTTTTATTAACAAAGTGGTACTATATCACTAACAATGTAGTAAAAAGGATATGGTTTCCTAAGATGACCAACTTGTTTGTAACAGAAGCTATAAACTCTTGTGCTAGGCTATAACTGGTCCTTGTATTATCCTTTATTTATTATTGAATATACATTGACTTCTTAAGAAGAAGAATACTTGAATTGGAAATATGTCATTCCTTATTCAACTAAATGAACTTGTAGTTCCACTCTAACTAGGACTCTAGTATAATGAATAAACTGAGACTATTGTAATCCTATCTCAATTAAGATTCCTAGTGTCACAAGGAAAGTACCACCTTTAAGACTTTTTAAATCAAATTGAAATTAACCCTATAATAATACATAATCCAAATAATAAATTAGAAAATTACTATAAACCATCTTTAACATGTTTTAGACTTTATAATTAAATAAAATATAGTCTAATTATAATAAAGAAGATTAATGATGAATAAAACTTAAAAATATTATATCCCTAATTTAATGGGCTTTTGCCTTTAGCTACTTCGGTAAGATTTCAATCTTGTTCATATGTCTTCTAAGTTCTATTCTGCATCAGTTATTGTAAAAGTTTTGCTTTAAATTGTGTTTGATTATGTTCCTTTTTAAATTTTTAGCTTTCTTTCACGTAAGTTAGCAAACTTGTTAGGTTCTAAAAACAAATTCTTTTTAGGCTCACATTAGTTGCTATATAATATTTATTCTAAAAATAATGTTTATTTCTTTATTTTGGCTTTGGCTTTCTTAAAGTTAGGTTATAAAACTTCTTTTGGGTTTTGAGGATGCATTCTTTATGGGCTCATATTAGTTAGCTTATACTTTTATTCTAAAATTAGTATATATATTTCTTTGTTATGTTTTTAAATTTATTGGGGTTGTGTTATCAAACTTCTTGTTAAACTCTAATGATGCATTTCTTTTGGGTTCCCATAAGTTATTATTTACTCTTTATTATAAGATCAATATTTATGTCTTTATTATGGTTTTAGCTTTCTTCAATCAAGGTTATGAAACTTATTATTTGGTTTAAAGTATCTCATTACTTTTGGGTTCACTTTAGTTGTTACAACAACAACAATAACAATAATCCAGTATGAATCTCATTGAGACGCAGTGTTTAGGGAGGTCTAGTGTACCCTTAGTTAAAAGAGCATCTTTTTCTGATAGATCCACTGAAAAATGTTTTTAAAAAAGGTTTGTTTAGTGATTTTAGTTGTTATATAATCTTTATTTCTAAAATAAGTCTTCTTATACTATTTTTTTTACATTAAACACGAATTCATACTTAAAAATTAGTTTTGTACTTACCATAGACAATCTTGTTTCTTTAATTCTATTGACTATATTTGTTAGCATATTTCTATTCATCTTATATATAGATCTTGTAAACCAAAGCATATAATTGATAATGGAATTTAGTTTTAAAATCCTTTGTCTTCCGAAGGTAAATTAACTACTAAAAATAATGGTGGTTATTATATATACCCAATTAAAGTTATGAATTAGATTTACTTACTAAATGGTTAACATATATATTCTTTATATGGTATGGGTCCATTTAATGGCAGAGTCATAACGAGTTAAATAAGTACATTATACTAAAATTAAAAGATTTTATGAAGTATCCAAATATATTATTTATTCTTGTGGTCCCAAAGAAATTATCTTTCTTCTCAAAATTAAAGATTCAAATATGAATCTTTTTAATGAGTAGGATAATTATGTAAGTATTGCTAGCCAATCAGAGCATTCACTGTATGTGATTTTTAGAAAAATATAAGAGTTGAAGTTGAAGAAGTTTTAGAGGCAAAAGCCTATAGAATTAAGCCCAATTTCGTTACTTAAAGGTTATTCATTATAAAAGTCAATGTTTAGTTTTAAGTGGGCTATACTTTACTTAATTGTAAATATTAAAATATTTAAATATATGTTTTTAATTTCCTATATGGATTAGGACTTACAATGACTTTAAATACCAATGAAAAGCCTTAAAGGTCGTAAATTCTTTATGACATTTTGAATCTAAATTGAAATAGGATTCTTAGAGTCTTAATTAAGGTATTCTCACAATATTCATATTTAGTAGAACTAGTAGTTTATTACCTAGTTAAATAAGGACTTTTAGCGTTTCAATTTAAATAGTATTAGTAGTTAGTTTTTTAATTCAAAGTATAATGCGAGAGATTAAATGAGAACATAAGGTCCCCTAAGTTTCTAGTAGGATAGGCTTGAATACTTGGAGTCAAAGTTAGATAAGATAATGAACGAGATAAGCTTCAGGTTTTATAAATTACTAGACAAGTTTGACAAATGGGAAAGTGAGAGGAGGATTGAATCTAAATTGATCAATTTATAATGAACCACTCCTCTCCTCTTCATAACTCGGAGGTTCAAATGGAGCAACTTTTTGATGCTTTGTTAACAAGAAATATAAGGAGTCTTATAAGTTACACGAAAGCAAAACCAACATCGATCTTATGTTGTGAAATTTGTTGGGGTAACCATCACATTTTTCAATTTGGGGCACCAGATTATATGTGGGTGAATCCATATTCCTTACGAAAATGGCCTTAGAGTACACTATATGAGTATAATGACATTTCAGAATGGAGAAACTCTTACGTTGATGCAATGAAAGATTATGCTTCATTTGAATCTTTAATGGAAGATCTTGCTAATGGTGAAACTAGCCAACGTTTCGTCCAAGAGAGTGTTTATTTGGCTGAAGACACTGAACTAGATATGACATGTTATTAGAGCCTATTAATGCCTTAGTGTGATGGGAAAACAAAGGTCAATTTTGTAAGTGAATTTACAATTCCAAAAGAGGAATAGGAATAGATGGCAGCAGACATAGAGCTTTAAGAATACAAAGAAGTCTTTATTCAAGAAACAGATGAAGAAAAGGAAGAAGAATAGATGATAGAGGATATAGAGCTTGAGGAAAATAAGGAAGTCTCTGTTCAAGAAGCAGAATTAGAAGAGGTAATGAGGTTAATTGTAAAAGAAGAAAAGCAATTCACCTTCTTACAGGACAAACTACTAGATTAAATTGACGATGATTCAAGGAGTTCCATCATTCCCCATTTTATTTACATTTTGTTATCAAAAGGAAATTATTGAACTTATTTGGTTTTCTTGATTTTATTAATTATGCCTTTCTCATTATCTTCCAATTGGTGGCTTATTTACAGGCTACTAAATTGTCAAGTGGACAAAAGGGTGGCAACAAAACTCTTATTATATACCAAAGTTGAGCGTAGAAGGTAGAGTGCGCCAAGCTAATAAGATGAAAGAAGCACCACTTAGGAGGCAACCCAAAAATTAACATGTTTTGTTTTATTTTATTTTGTTGGTACTTTGTTTTTTATTTTTATTTTATAAGAAGTTTTAATGGATCTTTATGGCATAGTGTTTCTCCAAATTCCATCGCCCACACCATCAAAACACCATAAGTATTCTTACTCTAACTTTTTCTTTGTTATTATTTATCTCTATTTATATTGTTTTGTTTTCCACATTGAGGACAATGTGTTGTTCAAGTGTAGGGATTATATATGCAATTGCATATCATGTTTATGTGAATTTTAAAATTGTATAGTTTTTATTAAGTTGGCATTATAATGTGTGCTTTTTGTGCATGTGTTAATGGCAAGAATTGAATGGAATTTGTTTAGCTTTAAACATGATCATTTAACTTGTAACTTATGAATTTTTTATTTAAGTGTCTTTGGGATGAATATGCATGTTAATTAGGATATGATGTTGGACCCCGATTTGTTTGAGGATTAATTTTATTATTTTTATTGTGATTAGGCTTTAATTATAATTTTTGGGGAT
>JANQAP020000105.1:659319-670692 GCA_026874005.2 Erythroxylum coriaceum
CTTTTCATTTCCCCAAAAATCCAAAAACACCCTTTTTATACACTTTTCTTTCATTTAGTTCAATTCATTTAGTTTAATCAAAACATTCCAAAACCCACTCTTAACTAATTTAGTTTGCATTTCATGACAATTAGGCTAGCTTAGATCATTTGCTCTAGGTTCCGATTTAGTGAGACGACCTGGGGTTGCACTCTATATTGCAATCCTTGGAATTAAATTTTTGATTCAGTTTCCAAGGGAGTAATCTAAAGATTCAACCATACACCGATCAAACACAGTCATATAAATTATATCAAATCATTAGTATGCAAAATCTATGTTTAGGGGCTTTGAACTAAGTATACAAATTAATCGAGATCTAAGTATTAATTTATTAACCCTTTTCAATTACACATACACTTTAATAATTCTTTGGTCATTCATACTCTGTAACTGTTCCTAAGTATTTTTTCATGAAAAGTTAAGCTTATAACAAGTCCAGTAGGTTTTGTAAAGAAAAGTTTTTTCTTAATTAATTTATTTAACATAGACTTAATGTTTTTATGCGGAGGCAAACATTGGTAATGAATGTTGATCCGGTTACTCGACTAAATCATGTTTTTATTAAACAGTTTTGTTGAAAGGTCATTATATCTTTTTGACACGAAGGCAGGCATTTTTGATGCGTGTCGATCTAGTTTCTCAGCTATATCACATTTTAAACTAGCTACTAGCTCTATTCATAACCCGAAGGTCAACAGAATAGTGATTTATTTAATTTTTTATTATTACCTATATTGTTATTTTAGCTTCTCGTTTCCATGAAAAATACTAGTTAAGCTACTTAACTTAAAAGGCCTCAAATTATGAATGAATATGGCAATTTAGAGGGTGTTAAATTCACACTAAATCCTAATTAAGCTGTATATTTATCCAAAGACCCCAATTCACTAACTTTGCCAGCTATTCACAACCTAATAGACTATGTTTAAAGTTAAGTCAATTTCAGTCCATCTAAACCATTGACACATTCAAATAATTGACAAAATGCAACCTAACACTATCATACCATATGTAAAATCATATAAAAAGTAAAACATATAACCCTCCTCACACTTGAACAATGCATTGTCCTCAACGTGAGAAGGGAACAAAAAAGTACATAAAAGAAAAGAAGAAATATGAATTAAAGTAACAAAAAGTGAATAATAATAAAAATAAAGATAAAAATTAAAATAAAGACTAATTTGAAAAAGAAAAATAGGTTAGACACAAATCTCATGGAGATGGAGGCGGTGATCAACGCCCGTTAACACAAATTGCTAACGTTTTATTGAAAACAAATCTAACTACACCTAACATTTTCAAACAAACTTCTAAATGCGCTAGTTTATGGTCCTTAGCTTGACCTTGCGTCCATGAAAGCATCTTAATTATTCAGAGACAAGGAAATCACTTCCTTATCTTTGGGAATTACTCCTCCAAAATAAAGCTTGCAATGATGCCCGTTGACCTTAAAAATCTCCTTGTTAGCATTTTCTAGTTTGAGGGCCCCATGATCAAAAACTTGAATGACCGTAAATGGTCCCCTCCATCTAGACTTTAACTTCCTTGGAAATAGCCTCAACTGTGAATTATATAGTAGAATAGTGTCTCCTACTTTGAATTCCTTTTGCTTGAGATGACCATCGTGCCATTTCCTAACCTTTTCCTTATAAAGTTTGGCGTTTTTGTAAGCATTAAAACGAAAGTCTTCATGTTCGTCCAGTTGTAGAAGTCTCTTTTCACTGGCTTGTTTCTAATCAAAATTTAATGCTTTAATCGCCCAGTATGCTCGATGTTCTAATTCGATCAAAAAATGACAAGCTTTCCTGTACATGATAGTTGCATAATTGCATGTATTTTAGGGTTGAATTTGTTATTTATTTAGTGTGAATTTGAGTTGTGTGTGCGCATTTAGGGTGTAATTATGTTAGTTTGAGTGTTTTAGTGTTTTCATGTGTTATATTAAGTCTTTGAGCTTGAATGTTATATTTTTGAGGTGCCGTGATGTGTTTGTTAGTGTTTCAGGGTAAACGGGGAAGAACGATGAAGTTTCAAAGAGTTTCGGTCTAGAACCATAGGCCACGATCGTGCACAATAGGCCATGATTATGCACATTGGGCCACGATTGTGCCCTACATCGAGCTGATAGAAAAAATCAATTTTTGTGAGATTTTGTGGACTGTTTCGACCCTAACTTTAACCTAGGGCTTCCACAGAATAAATAGAACGTGATGTGACAGGCACCAAGAGTCTTTGGAGAGCCTTGGAGAGCCGGAGTAGAGAGCTTTCGCGTTAATCAAAATCCTGGAAAAATCTTAGAGAGTTTTGAGAGATTGAGGAAGGAGACGAAGGAGAAGAGACAAGGAGACAAAGTTTGAAGCGACGTACTTCCCAGAACAGATGATTTCTCGCTGTCGCTGCCTCCGCAATCCGTTTCTATAATAGTTTCTATTTTTATTCTAATTTTGTTTATGTATGAAATTGGGATAATTATTGAATTTGCTGTTGTTGAGTGTTGATTATTGTCTATACTCATGTTCGAGTTTTTAATTCTTGAGATTAATAAAGTTTAATTAGTTGTGTTTTCTTTTGATTTAATTGTGATTCAATTCTTGTTCGTTCATTAAATAAGTGTTACTTGGGAGGTAACCCAAGAATTAGGGTAGGTTTGACATTTTTATTTTTAGTTTTACTTCATTTTGTTTCTAATATTATGTTAGTTTTACATAACTTATTGCATATGAATTCATTATTTTCTTATTTTTAGAGTGCTTTTAATTGATGAATATCATATTTAGAAAGTTATTGCATGTTAAGGAAAAAATTTCGAAAGATCCACAAGGAATATAATGTATGGCGTGCAAATTTTGGTGGGAGAAAGGCCATGCACGATTGTGTATAGCATGGCTATCATGCACGATCGTGCTAGCAGCCCTACACAACTAATATTGCATAATCTTGCAAGTCCCAATTTACCACTCCTCCAAACCCTAACACATAAATACTCTTATTCTTCTTCTCCCAACTTTTATCATCTCTCTCTAAAGTAGTAGCCCCTCTCCCTAGCTTCTTGTTTTCTCTCAAATCTCTCTTCATTTCACATAGATTCTAAACTTTTCTTTCATCCTTACTCTAAATTAACATTATTTCCATACAAATCTAGTGATTCGCACCCTAAAACACATATTTTTAATATTTTTTGCAAGATTTTTCCACAAGTTCTCGCTCTTATGTTTTTATCTCTTTTTTCTAACTTCTTGGTTATTTTGTAGGTTTCATTCTCTATAATGTCACTAAGAATTAAACAAGTGGCAAAAAGTTCCAACCCTAAGGAAAATCAAAGGTGTCAGGCAATGGGGCATGTGATTTGACAAAAGATTTGGAGCTTCGTTTTTATCTTCTTTTAAGAAGAAGGTAAAAAATTTCAAAATCTGTATTCAAAAATAATTGTTGCACCTCGATATTTTAAATTTTAAATTTTAGAAGATTTAAATTTGGAAGAAAATTTGAGCCCTTAAGTGCTAGAATTCAATGGGATAAATGTATTCATTGAGATTATTTTGTGTTCCAAGAATTAACTTGAGTTTTACACAACTTTATATTATGAGATAGGTAAATTAAATAATTTTTGGTTTTTATTGTGAGGAAAACCATATAATTTTTATTATGATATCATGTAAGAAATCTTTGGGTTTTTGAAATCAATATTGGAAACAATTAACGAGGTTAGAAGTATTTAATCCGCACAATGCACCAAATAATGTTATTAAAATCCTAAGCATATGTTATTGAATAAATTCATATGTAACACTATTTTTACTAAGATTCAAAGTAAAAAAATGCTCAAGGAACGATTTATTTATACTTTGGTGCATAGATAATAAGGTTTAAGTCCACACATCCGCCCATATGTTTTAAACCACAATTACTTCACTTTCTAAGAAGAGTATGTAATACCCCACTTCCATCCGACACGTACACGTACACCCTTCAGATATTCGTGCACATGCCTGACAGAAATGGCGTGCTAACCTATTCACTTTCAATGTATCTCATGGCATAATAATTAAAACCATAGATAACACAATGTCAAAATTCCAAAATTTCCTCATTTCATTTTATAAACCATAAATTTTCAATGTAGCATTATATTTATCATCCAAGTTTACACAATATTAGCCTATCAGAGTCACATCTCTGTCTACAAAACATGTTACATATATGAGCAATTACTAAAATTAAAAATAATCCTTCAGTCCAAGTTGACCGACCTTTGAGCTATGTCCTCTATCCAAAAGTAGTACAAAATATCTTCTAAGCAGTCTTAGAAGCTAAGTCATTGCTCTCTCGAATCTGAAAACGTCAAAGTTACAATTTGGTTGAGTTTCGCGAACTCAGTTAAGTAACCATCCTGGATGGTTCACTCTTATCATGCATCATAACAATTCATATAATTCACATTATCTCAATTATCATCATGTGATATCACAAAACACTTTACTCATAAATGTCACATTCCAAAAACTATACAATTCATCATTTCATCGCGATTATGCCAAACACGTTCATCAATAAGTATTCACTCATTTCATATAATAAAAAGTCTCAAAACATTGCAATCATTCAAAATATTCATATTGCATATGTATGCAATGTTTATATGACTCGAATTCATTCATTACGTTATTGTGACCTAGTGTCTTTTTTTCTGTCCCATATCTATTATAGATACTGACCTCTATCATACTGTCCCGTATCTATTGTGGATACCGACTCTATCATACAAATTGAGCCATAGTCTCTTACCATGGATGTCTGAGCTTTAAGCTCTTTTTCATTAGCTTCTCTGGTCACAACTGTTTTTATATTTCATGCATTCATGGAATAAATGCATTTCACGTTTTCAATCATCATATTCAGTACACTGCATTCACATTCACATTTCTCATTCACAATGATCTTCAGACTTGGTCCGGCATTCAACACATAAGTTGAGAATACATTTATTCAATCACATTCACATTCAAGGAACACTTCCAATCGGTTATTCATGCATCAAATGCCTCAGACATTTTATGTCCGAAAATCAGTACACATCATATATCAATTCACATTCACATTAAACAAACAATCAAGGTGAGACCATCTTAGGTTACTCATAAATTCTCCATTTAGCTTATTGCCTTGAAGTCTCGGCAATGTCTGGAAGCGGTCGCTCAACGTGCTCTTCTATATGTAATCATATACATTTTCATATTACTACATTGCACATTCAGATGAATAAGCACATTTATATATGTATCATATATTATGCACGTTCAATGACAAATTCTCGGGTATGTTTCTTTAATACACTTGATCATTTTCAATTTATCACCCATACATATACCACTCTTTTTCCTAGGATTATACACTTCCACAATTTCCTAGTTCTCATTCAATCATTCCCAATTCATCACATTACATTCATGAAAACATCTTTCTATCATTACCAACTCATATTTACACTTATCCTCATTTCCATGATCAAAAAGCTTCTTATAAAACAGACACAGTTGGTACTTTATATATAAAATTTTAGCAAGCTAAATCTATACATTCACCAAAATTTCCAGAAACATATACTCATACATTCATCCAATTCTCATTCATAAATACCCTATGTTCTTCAATGCTCATTCATCTATACCTTATACACATTTCTCATGTTCTTAAGATCATGCTTGCATTAAAAGAACTCATTTATTCCTTAAACATATCAAAATTTATAGATTTGAACACATCCTCATCAAAACAGTCCATTGTTGTAGGTTATGACTTTAATTAACTACATAAATTTATCAAGATATCTCCTAGCCAAACTATTTCACAAAAGCATTAATAAGACATCAAAATCATTTTTCATCTTTTATATTTTGACCAATTCGAGCTCTAAAGTCCCCAAAAATATGGAAATAATATAAGGTTTTTGCACAGGGGTTTGTCACAGGCAGTATTAGAAAAACAAGCATAACTCAAGCTCTAGTCACTATTTTATCAAGCCACTTTCACAGAGGTCAATCTAAGACCTATATATAAAACTTTCATTTTTTGAGTTTCTTCAAATTCATGCCTTAAAGACATAAAAAATAGGTCGAAAGAGGAAGATAAAATTGAAACCAAAATTTTGACCTACAACTCCAATTTTCCAGATTTTTTTCTCAAGACAGACTTTCGGGTCACTTTTGCATGAGCATTATGACCTAGAAAATGATGTTTTTAGGCAGCACCTTCTTCTAATAAAATTTTATCTATGTCTTAAGTTTCTAATGACATCAAATTCATGCATTTTGTTTCAATATCATCCAATTTATAATCAAAATACTACAGACTGATCTAATACCTCGACAGAACACAATTTTCAACTTCAATCCAAATTTCAAGACTCATAAGGATAGATTTAAAATTCTATTCCTTCATGAAAAATGTATCTATATGTTTCTAGTTTACTATAAATCAAAATCCACCCAATTTGGATATTCACAACTCAAGTTATAGCCAAAATACAGATGTATGTTTAGTAAAAACACTCCATATAAAATATTCCAGCACACTTCATTATCAACCTTACATGCAATTCATTCCAATTAAAACATCATTCTCATACCATTTAACATGTTATAAAGCTCAGACTGTTACTTAATTTTTAGGCTTCCAATGCTGTTCAAAATTCCAGATTCACTAAGCCTCCAAGCATGCAAGATTCATCACAAACTTAAGATGGAAACAAGGTGTTTTTGGACAGCAATAAGAAGATCAGTTCCAGCTAGTTTCTTGGTTATTTTGTAAGGATTAACAAGTGAATTTCATGTAGAAATTTGGCTAGTTAGACTACAATTTCATAGAGAAAACTTCATGAAATTTCGGTGGAGAAGGTGAAGAACAAAGGAGGGAGACTGCTGGCTATCCTTGCTGTAATTTTGTGCTAGGTGTCATCAAATTACCTAAGCCATATGTCTTTAAGGCATGTAAGACTTATGCCTAATCAAGATGTTGTCATTAATCCATTCCTTAAACTGCCATTTGTCACTAGTTAATCAGTCCATATGTCTATCCAAGATTGGTCCACTTGTCACACAATAATTGGTCCATTTGTCACTCCATAATTAGTCCATTTGTCAACTAATTACTAATCCAATTGTCACACTTCCATTTGTCTCTTATTTTTATATTTTTCTTAGTCCAAAATACTCCAAATTTTTAGAAATTTCTGAAATATCTAAAATATCACCAAAAATGCGAAAATAATATTAATACACACCAATTCAATTTTTTTCAAAGCAAATAATCCACAATTCACATTTTATTCACATTAAAAATCACTTATACCTGAAAAATGTCAATGAATGCATGTACAATTATTTTAAGGAGTGTCAAAATTATTCACGTGTATATGTATGCCATATGATGCATGAAATGCACTTCTAAATTCTTAGTAAACTCTCATATATAGTATCCTAGGGCTCTAACCCTAATCGCGGGATAATGGGATGTTACATCTTTGGACAATTCAGGCAATGTAGAAAAAAAATTTTTGCATCCACCATATATGATACATAATGGATCATTGACTCAGGTGTAACAGAACACATGACTTACAACAAATCTTTGTTTGAGTACATGACCTCACCTTCCAAGAATAATGTTGTGACTACTAATGGGGAGACTACCCCAGTTGTTGGCGTGGGATCGTTAACCCTTACACCCACTCTTTCTTTACATAATTGCCTACTTGTTCCTGCATTATCCAATCATTTGCTATCTATTAGCCAAATCACTAAATAGTCAGATTGTGTTGTAGTAATGTTTCCCACTTTTTGCTTGCTTTAGGATATCCAGACTCTGGCAATCATTGGGCATGGTACTAAGATGAAAGGGTTGTACTATGTAGATGATGTTGCAACTGGTTAGTAAAATCAAGTTCAAAGTCGCAATGATAATAATTTGAATAATATTTGGTTGTGGCATCATTGACTGGGACATGCGTCATTTGGTTATGTAAAAAGGTTATTACGACCTTTATTTGGTGATATTTCAGACTCTTCTCTTTAATGTAATGTCTGCATTTTATCCAAAAGTCATCGTACCTCATATCCTTTAAATTTGAATAAAAGAACAGTCCCATTTGAGTTGATTCACCCAGATGTTTGGAGACCTGCCCTGTTACTTCTGAATTTGGAATTCGGTGGTTTATTACTTTCATAGACGATTGCACTCGAATAACCTGGTTGTACACTATGAAACATAAAAATGATGTGTGTTCTATATTTCCAGTTTTTTACAACATGGTTCGAACTCAATAGTCTCTTCTAATTAAAATGGTGAGATTTGATAATGGTGGAGAGTATCTAAATTCTAGCCTTTCCCAATTCTTTCAAGCTAAAGGTATTCTCCACGAAACGACATACCCCTATACTCTGCAACATAATGGAATTACTGAGCGTAAGAATAGGCACATACTTGAAACAACCAGAGCACTTCTTATATATGCAAATGTTCCACAAACTTACTAAATTGATGTTGTCACTTATGCAGTGTATCTTATGAATAGCATGCCATCTCGAGTTCTCTTATTTCAAACTCCTCAAGCAGTGCTTGCCAAATATGTTCAAATTCCATCTTCATTACAATTGGATCCACGAGTTTTTGGGTGTATAGCTTATGTTCATCTCCTCAAGACTCAACGCACTAAACTAGATCCTTGTGTTATGTGATGTGTCTTTCTTAGTTTTCACCCTCATAAAAAGGGTTATAAATGTTACCACCCCTCTACTCACCATATGTATGTTAGCATAGATGTCACCTTATCAGAGACAGAATCATTTTTCTGTAATGATCAAACCAGCTTTAGTTCTCAGGGGGAGATACACCATGATAACTATAGTTGGATTGATCTTCCACATCAGATTTTTGGTTCAGAAGGAGAAATTGTCCAACCAAGTTCAGAGAGAGAAATGGTTCAACCAAACGAGGTAGCCATTCTTGGTGTATGCAATAAAGACATTACTAATGAAGACGCCCTTTCCTCTCCTCAAGTACACGTTCAAGAGCCAACGGATATTCCTAAGGTAAGTACTCCTGAAAGCTCTAATTCTCCTATATTACCTATGCCATCTTACTCTTTGCCTCCTAGATAAAATTGTGATAAACCACCTACTAAATACTCTCCAAATGAGAAAATAAATTATGCAATCACCCAATATATCTCTACTCACAGGCTGTCATTTCAACATCAAGCCTTTGTAAATTAGATGGAGATTATAAAGATACCTACAAAGGTTGAAGAAGCTTTAGAAAATCTAAAATGGGCAAAAGCAATGTAAGTTGAAATGGATGCACTACAGAAAAATGACGCACATGGAACATTGTGTCTCTTCCTCCAGGAAAAAACTAGTTGGGTGCGAGTGGATATTCACTCTCAAGCACAAAGCAGATGGGAAAATTGATCGGTATATGGCAAGGCTACTAAGGAAGGGATATACGCAATCATTTGGCATTGATTACCAGGAAACTTTCTCCCCATATGCAAAGATGAACACGGTCAAAGTCTTATTATCATTGGCTGTAAATTTTAATTGGCCATTTAAACAGTTCGACGTGAAAAATGATTTTTTACATGGGGACTTAGAAGAGGAAATATACTTGCATATTCCTCCTAGTTTTAATACTATGCAGCCTGGGGACAAAGTGTTCAAATTAAGGAAAGCATTGTATGGGTTGAAACAGTTACTAAGAGCATGGTTTAGGAAATTTACAAATGCTATGAGAAGAAATGGTTATCATAAAAAAAACTCATATCATACCTTGTTCATCAAATGCAAGAATGGTGAAGTCACTCTCTTGATAATTTATATAGATAATATGGTTGTAACGAGTGATGACACAGAATAAATAAAAAATTTGCAGAATTATTTGTCGTCTAAATTTGAGATGAAGGATTTAGGAGGATTGAAGTATTTCTTGGGGATTGAAGTTGCAAGGTCTAAAGAAGGTACATACCTATCCCAACGGAAGTATATACTTGATCTCTTATCCGAAACAGGTATGCTAGATTGTAAACATGTTCAAACACCCATAATTCAGAATCATCATCTTGCCATTTACCCGGATCAAGTCCCAATAAACAAGGATTGATACAGAGGTTGGTAGGAGGTTAATTTATCTATCGCATACACAGCCAGACATTGCCTATACGGTGAATGTGTTAAGTCAGTTTATGCATGAACCTAGTGAAGATCACATGGCTATTGTAATGAGGATTTTGAGCTATCTAAAGGGGACACCTAGAAAAGGGGTGACCTTTAAGAAGCATGGGCATATGGAAGTGAAAGGGTATACCGATTCAGATTGGGCAGGGAATATCACAAATCGTCGATCAACCTCTGGGTACTTCACATTTGTAGGTGGAAATCTTGTCACAAGGAGAAGTAAAAAATAAAATGTTACAACAAAGTCATCAATGGAAGCTGATTATAGAGGCATGGTTCATAGAATATTAAAACTATTGTGGATTATATTATTACTTATTAAGTAGGTGTCACACCTAAAGAGCCTATATTTTTATATTGTGATAATAATGCAGCTTGAGAAATAGCTAATAATCTAATACAACATTATCGAACAAAACATATTAAAGTAGATAGACACTTCATCAAGGAAAAGCTAAACTAGAAATTAGTGGTCATTCCCTTTGTTCGATCTAGTGAACAACTAGTAGATGTTTTAACACATGTTGTTCCTACAGAAGTCTTTCAAAAATCTCCTAACAAGTTAGGCTTAGAAGACATCTTTGCACCAACTTGAGGGGGAATGTCAACGTGATTGTAGGGATAATTAGGAGTAGCAAAATTATAGGGAGATAAGTTTAGAAAAACTCTTAATTTACTCCTTAATGTAATCCATTAATTTAGAATATGTAATCAGATTTTGTATCCTGTAATCCTATATATATGTTCTCCTCTGTGAGAGAAGAAATAGAAGAGTTTCTACCAAACTCAAAGTTTAAGATAGTATCAGAGCAAGTTTGGTTCGGATTATTAATTTCCCGGTTGTCTGATAAGTGCAAATTGCATCATCTTTTAGGGCATAATTTGACATGTGTTTAGCTATTAATTCAATCATTTAGTATGTGTTTAGGTTAGAATTGTGTTAGTTTAATAATTATTTGTGTTTTAAGGGTTTTAGGGATTAGTACAAGCTTTTGAGCTTAAACATTATGTTTATGAGGTACCTTTATGTATTTGCTAGTGTTTTAGGGTTAATATGGAAGAACGGAAGAGTTTCGGAAGACATTCGAGCCAAAATAATGGC
>JANQAP020000105.1:755251-770271 GCA_026874005.2 Erythroxylum coriaceum
CAATCTTCTCCTTGATGAAATGCTTGTCAACCTCAACATGTTTTGTTCTATCATAAAGAACAGGGTTGTGAGCAATTAAAATTGTAGCTTTGTTGTCACAATACACTTTCATAGGAATTGAAATAGGAATCTGCAGTCAGTTCCTCCAGTACCCTTTTAATCCATAAAACTTCACAAATTCCACGTGCCATTGAGTGAAACTCAGCTTCGACACTGCTTTTTGCAACAACACTTTGTTTCTTACTCTGCCAAGTTACCGAGTTACCACCAACAAATGTGCAATAACTTGAATTTGATCTTCTATCAGTTTTACTCCCTGCCTAATCAACATCAGTATAGACTTTGACTTGAATATTGTTCCGCTTTCGAAACATTAAACCTTTCCGGAGAGTTCCTTTTAGATATCGTAGTATCCTGTATACAACATCCAAATGTTCTTGGCCTAGTGTGTGACAAATATATTAATCTCCCAACCAGGTCTAGTGTGTGACAAATATATTAATCTCCCAACTAGTTGCTGGTATCTCTCCTTATTAATAATATTTTTAGGTTTAACTGGTCTAAAATTTACACTAGTTTCAACAGGAGTATCAGTTGCCTTGCATCCTAGTAATCTGGTATCATTCAATAGGTCCAGAATATATTTCCTTTGATTCACAAATATTCCATCCTTTGATTTGACAAACTCCATTCCGAGGAAGTATTTGAGGGGTCCAAGGTCTTTAATTTCAAATTCTTTGGCCAATCTCTTCTTCAACTCTACTATTTCAGATACATCATCTCCTATTATGATGATGTCATCTACGTAAACAATAAGAATAGATATCATACCTATCTTAGATCGCTTGTATAACAATGTATGATCATCTTGACTTTGACAATAGGCGTAGCTCTTCACAACCCTTCCAAATCTATCAAACCATGCTCTAAGGGACTGTTTTAGGCCATATAATGACTTCTTTAGCTTGCACACTTTATTTTTCCCATAGGTATCCTCAAATCCTGGAGGTAGGCTCATTCTTCTTCTAAGTCTCCATTAAGGAATACATTTTTTACATCTAGTTGATGAAAAGTCCACTCAAAATTTACAGCCAAGAATAACAATACCCGAATAGTATTTACCTTTGCAACGGGAGCAAACGTCTCTTGGTAGTCAATACCATAGGTTTGAGTGAATCCCTTAGCAACTAATCTTGCCTTCAACCTTTCCACAGTGCCATCAGCCTTATACTTAACAGTAAATAGCCATTTGCAGCCTACCATCTTTTTAACTCTAAGGGAATTCACAAGTTCCCAAGTTCTATTCTTCTAAATTGCATTTACTTCTTCCACAATAGCTGATCTCCAATCTGGATCTTAAAGTGCTTCCTGAATGTTTTTTGGTACAAACAGATGAGTGATTTTAGAGATAAAGGATTTATGTATGTGTGATAGTTTCCCATTAGATAGGTACTTTGATATGGGATAGTTGGTACAAGCTCGTTTCTCCTTTCTAAATGTTATGGGTAGGTAATTATCAGCAAAGAGATCAATAGAAATATCACTGGTAATTTGTGGGTCAGTAGGTATAGATTGATCATTACTAGGCACAATAAGGGGGAAAGTAGCATATGGGTTACCTAAATTGTTCCCAGGTTCATTCTCTGAGAGTTTGGAGAGGCCGTGCATTGTTGAGGTAAGTTGTTCTCTACTTCTCAATTGAGTCTTCCTCTTAGTGTAAATAAGAAGCTCAGTATTTCATTCCTTAGGAACAGATAGTAGTATTTCTCCCCCTATGGTTGAACCGGGATTTTCTGACATGGACAGATTAGGAGTAATATCTTTGGCTTCATTATCAGGAATTATATTATGATCAATAATGACAGTAGGTAAGGGGTTGGGAGTAATAGTAGCATCCCAAAAATTTTCTGCTTCATTAGAGTTCTCCCCCTGAAGGAAAAATTTTTGATGTTTTAGAAATATGACATCCATGGAGACAACAATTTTTTTGTGTTAAAGGGTTGTAGCATTTATAACCTCATTGACTAGGAGCATACCCAATAAAGACAGATTTTTCAACTCTTGGATCTAGTTTTGATTTTCCCATAGTCGGGTTGTAAACATACACTGTACACCCAAAGACCAAAAGAGGAAGAGTAGAGTAAAGTCGATTTTCAGGAAAGCATTGTTTAAACACATCTAAGGGTGTAGGATAATGCAAAACACAACTGGGCATTCGATTAATTACGTATGATGTAGTCAAAACAGCCTCACCCCAAAGGTATTTTGGCACATTCATTGTAAACATAATGGATCGAGAGACTTCCAGTAAATGTTTATTTTTCCTCTAGGCAATACCATTTTGTTGAGAAGTGTTAGCACACATAGATTGGTGAATAATGCCTTGAAACTTAAGAAATTTTCAAAGGACTTCATTAAAATACTCGGTACCATTGTCAGAGTGAAGTATGCCAATATGTGCGTGAAATTGAGTTTCAATCATGTTATAAAAATTTTGAAAGATTTGAGCAACTTCAGATTTTTCATGCATTAAATAGACCCAACATAATCGAATATAATCATTGATAAAAGTTACAAATCATTTTTTCCAGAAAGAGTTTTAACACGGGATGGACCCCAAACATCACTATGAATTAAGTAAAATGGTTTGGAGGGTTGATATGGTTTTGTAGGGTAAAAAGTCTTATGACTTTTGGATAAAATGCAATGCTCACAATGAAGTTTTGAACAATCCACAAATTTAAACAAATGAGGTAATAGTCTTTTGAGATAAGATGTCCTAATCTATTATGCCAAAGCAAAATATGTTCTTTAGCAGGGGTAGAACAAATACTACTTAAGCCATGAGCTTCTTTATTCTTCAAGTTGTCATCAACGAAGTAGTAGAGACCATCTATCAACTTAGCACTGCCAATCATCTTCCTCGAAGTTAGTTTCTAAAAGACACAATATGAGTCAAAAAATGTAATGGTACAATTATAGTCACCGGCTAGTTCGCTCATAGATAGTAGATTACAAGCTAGTTTTGGAACATGAAGGACAGATTTAAGGTAGATATTAGAAGATAGAGTTATTGAACCTTTACCAGCTACAGCAGAAAATGATCCATCTGCTATACATATTTTTTATGGCCAAAACAAGGGTCATAAGTATGAAATAAATTAGAAGAACAGGTCATATGGTCAGATGTTCCTGAATCAATGATCCAAGGAGCAAAATTGTATGGAAAGGAACATGACAAGGCATTAAAATCACTACCAGTTTGCGCAATAGAAGCATTAGGGGCATCTGAGGATTCAGATTTGGGTTTCAGTAGCTTCAGGATGCAATTAATCTGCTCTTGAGAGAACTATCCAGCATCTACCTCATGGGCTGATGGAGTTTTATTTGATTCATAGTGAGCTGAAGTTTTATTAAATTTTCCTTCATGCGATCCCTTCCAATTTGCAGGCTTTCCATGGAGTTTCCAGCATGTTTCATATGTATGACGAGCTTTATCGCAACAGTCACACCAAACCCGTGACTTTTCCTCAGTCTTCTTAGTACGGCTAGCAGCATTCCCAACAACTAAAGGCTGTGTTTTCAATAATAGGTGAGGATTTCATTTGCCAAGCATCACAAATCGTCTATTCTCTTCACGTCGGACTTCTGCAAAGACTTCCCCAATGGATGGAAGTGGTTCTCTTCCAATAATCCTACCTCTAACCTCATCAAACTCAACAGTAAGTCCAATTAAGAACTTAAAAATTCGGTTATCCTCTATTGTTTTTCGAAAATAGTTACAGCCATCAGGGAATTTCCATTCATAGTCATTAAACAAATCTAAGTCTTGCCACAAACGTTTCAGGGAATTAAAGTACTTAGTAACACTAACCTCACCTTGGTGGATCTTACCCAATTTGATAGTTAGTTCATACATTTGGGACTGGTTTCCCAAGTCAGAATACATCTAATTCACGTTGTCCCATAGCTCCTTAGCTGTGTGGTAACACATATAGTTGGAGCTAATATCCTCCTCCATAGAATTTACTAGTCATGTCATAACCATAGAATTTTCAGCATCCCATATCCGTGTATGGGATCATCAGTCGTAGGTTCCTTGTTGTCACCAGTAAAATATCCAATCTTGCCTTGCCTCTACCATGGATGTACATTCTAACCGATTGGGACCAGCACAGAAAATTCTCTCCATTCAATCGTATAGTAGTGATCTGAATGGAATGAGAATCTGAGGTAGGATTATGAGGAGGAGGAGTTTGAACAGATGGGTTAGAGGATTTAGCAATGTCGGACATGGTTGACATAGATGGGTAGGATTAGAGATAGTAGGTAACAGCTAGGGTTTAGGACTGTTCAGGTATGCTCTGATACCATGCAGAAATTCTAAACAGATGTATATTATTCTCAATATCTTACTAGGTCAATACATAGGTACAAGTATATATAGAAATAAAGAGGGCTATTCTAGGAAACTAATATCTGTATATAATATCCTAATATCTGTACATAATATCCTAACTGATCTGATTTGTTAACTTTTAGGAGTCAATAATATCTAGGAGATATCCAGCTGGATATTTCCCAACACCTTTTTAAATTGTTAAAATCGATTCCATCTGCCCATGTTCGTACTGGTTGTGGCATAAACAAGGAGCAAACTTTTGTCAACGAACGCAAATATGTACTTGATTTGTTCAAAGAAACGGGAATAACAAGATGTAAGGGAGCAAATACTTCAATAAAGCCTAATGTAAAATTGAAAACAATAGCAGCTAGTGAAGTAGTGAATCGAGACCTTTATCAGAGATCAGTTGGGAGACTAATCTATTTGGCCACACTAGACCTAACATAGCTTTCGCAGTTAGCGTTGTAAGACAATTCGTGCATTCACCTAGACCTACTCACTTTTGAGATACCTCAAAGGGACTCTAGGCAAAGGACTTTTGTTCAAAAATAAAGGTCATTCTTAGGTAGAAGCCTATGCTGACGTAGATTGGGCAGGCAATGTGAATGATAGATGATCCACATCAGGTTATTGCATTTTTGTAAGGGGAAATTTGGTTACTTGGAGAATTGAAGAACAAAGTATGGTGGCAAGGAGCAGCGTTGAAGGAGAGTTTTGCTCTATGGCTCATTGATTTTGTGAAGTATTATGGATAAAAAGACTCCTAGAAGAGTTCAAGATTCCTATACTAATGCCTATCAAAGTCCATTGTGATAGCAAGATTGTGCTCTATAGCTCATAATCCATTTCTATATGAGGACAAAGCATTTAGAAGTGGACAAGCATTTCATAAAGGAGAAGATAGAAAATGGCGTGATACCTTGTCTTACATGCCTACTGTGGGCCAAACAATAGTTATACTGTCCAAAGAACTTCCTAAGGCACGATATAAGAATTTAGTTACTAAGCTGGCCATGAGCGATATATTCATGCCAGCTTGAGGGAGAATGTTGAAAGATATTTTAAATATTTGTAATTATGTGTAACATTTGACTATGTACTATATTTAGATAGTTGAGAGATTCGTAAGCAAAATTTTAGGAAGTATTATTTAATTCTTAATTAGGAAGATTAACTGCCTTTTCTGTTTCTAGTAAAGGTCTTTAAATACTTGTACATCAATACAGGAAATATGTATTCAGCCATTTTCATAATTTATTCTCTGTTTTTAATAGTCTACTGCTTAAATAAAGGTAAAACAATTACATCAAAAAGGGCAAGACAATTGAACTATCATATATGAAAATAATCTCTAAATATACTCAAGATACATTTGACCAACAAAAATGATATAAAATTTCACAGTACCTTTACACCAGCTTCAGTGCACACTCTTACTGCATCTTTAACGCCTGGACGACAAGGATCCTATAGAAGACATTAAATTAGTTAAAAGTGTACACTGCTGAAGCAACTAAGTTTATGGCAAAGGTGAAAAGGAGGTAAAGTTCAAAGTAGAATTATATTTAAATTCAAATAGATTGGATCTAAGGCACCATATTATTGTCCCACTACAGATATAAATCAAGCTTTCATAGTATGAAAACTGATGATGCTTCTCAAATTATTTACCCAAACATAGAAAAAAATGAACATATAACTTCAAAATGATAACTATCTTGTGTGTATACATACACACACACACACACATATATATACAGAGAGAGAGAGAGAGCAAAGTAGAAAAAAATCACATATAAAAATATGTTATACCTTAATACCCACAATGGCAAGCAAAATAAGGTCGTCTTCAGGTAAATTCCATTTCCTTGAGCCCTCTTCTTCAATAGGAACTTTATCTGATTCATATGGCCTATATGCAATGGCAACACATCGCAAGCTGCGTTCTGCCATGAGATCAATTGCCTTCTTGAAAAATTCCTACCAGGGGACTTGGGTAAGTTTTTACCAATACAAAGGTAATACAAATTATCTTGACAGATCTCATATAGAAAAATATCTAATAGTTTTTGTGTCATTCTTCTTACTTCAGGCAATTAACAGAAAGCAACAGTTAACTTAGAACTTTCAAACGAGTGTAAATATGAACTGCAAGTGATCTATTGCACCGTTCTCCACAGTAGTAATATTCCATATTTTCATTTGAATATCCTTGACATTTGCATGGTGCTCATAAAGCTTATGAATAGCATTCTTATTTCCTTATTTATTTTACCTTCTTGAATGGAATACATCATTTTAAATAACATAACCCAATTCCTAACCTTATCTGCATAACTCAACTCTGAGCAGCCACTTGAGTCAAGATATCTTGTGCATGAGGACAAAACTATCTCTGCTGCTCCCTTCCAATGTATGTGGACTTTAGAGTCCTAAAAAAGTCGACAGGAAAAGTTCGTCAAAAAATAAGAATCTTTAGTATATAAAGCATAAGAATGTAGTGATACAAAAAAACAAAAGGTTTGTGAAACTTTTTCAGAAAGAAAATTGTAGCATGGTTAAGATGTTATCCTAGATCAAGGTAGATTAAAATTAAGGAAGTCAAAAACTTGTAAGCTTATCTTTAATATTTATGTTTCTAGCTTCTCCACTCTCTATTGCAACATTAATATCTACAACATTTTAACATGTTTAGTACTTCAACATTTAAATGCCAACCTTTTCAAAAAGGCATATTTTGAAATAACATTAATGCACCTACTATCATACAACTCATGAAGTAGCAATATAACATGTCGCTAAATACACATAAGTAATAATTTATGGGAAAGAATTTCTTCCAAAATGCTAAAAGAAAGATTAAGCAATACCTTAAACAAGGATTTAGTTACAGTAGTCAATAGAACAAGGTTGTAATCTACAAAAAGCTTTATCATCAAATCGAAGGCAAACTTGGAGTGAAGACATTACCGTTCGAATGGCAACACCACCCCGCTTTTTCTCTGAGTTGAAGGGAAAAACATGAAGGACTTCACACCTTGATCTGATAACATCAAACTTCATACCCAACTGGTGGAAAAAAAAAAGCAAGAACAAAAGCATTTGTTAACTGCAATTAACTTCACAAATACACATGAATCTAATAGACACTGAGATATGGTGAAAGAGTGTGCCTTGACTGCCCAAGAAAGAATCGCCTTTTCTGTTGGAGGTCCAGAAATTTCCACATCTCCACCATCCTGCAAAAGTAATGCAATAAACAATTTATCTACACACCAAAATCAGTCAAATCTGGCAATTGCCTTGACAGTAGGAGGAACAAGTTGATTGACGATCAAAATGTGGTAAAATTAAGAGTCATAAGATCAGATAAAAGTGTGAACCTAGGCCATTCAACATTATCATGAAAGGATTAAACCAAATCAAATAACCAACACCTGACAACAAAGGAAACACAACTCTACCTTGGGCATAAAAACATTTCCTGTGGTGTTTGTTGCAACTCCCTCATTTAACAAAACGGCTACCTCAGAACTCAACTGTGAGGAATCATCTGGTGGGGTTATCTTCTTTTTCCCAACACTAGCTTCTACTACAGTCATCTGCAAGATAAAATATAAAGTCATCTAGTGGTCAAATTTTCGAAGTTCCCATCATAAATGAGACTAAGAAACAGCATTCAGAACATACTTACAGAAAAGAAAGAGAGAAGTCCCCCATAATAGAACTAGAGACTATATTGCATTTCCTATTAGTGATTGCAAGAGACTTGGGCTTGTTTGTTTCTGTTTCTATTTTTGATTTTCTATTTTCATTTTCAAATTTAGTGAATAAATCTGCTTGTTTGAGTTTTTAGTTTCTGTTCTTGGTTTTGATTTCTTCCAATTTTCAAAATTTATGAAATCCACAAAAAGTGATTTATGTTTTCAATTTTTTTTATAAAGTGATTTATGTTTTCAATTTTTTTTATAAACTAGATATTTATTATTTAATTATTTGATATATTAATTACAAATAAGAATTATGAATAATTTAATTTAATATTATATATTTAATTAATTTAAATTAATTATTAATAAAACTTATGATTAATTTAATTTTATTTAATAATTTATTTAATTTTATAATTATATTTAAAAATTAATTAAAATAATAAATATAATTATATTTAAAATAAATTTTAATTTTAAAATAATTTATTTTAAAATAATTTTATTGATAATTTATTAATAAATATTATATAGGAGAAAAATAAATGTAATTAATTAAAATAATTTATCGTTAAGTTTTATCTAATACTTAATTATCATTACTAATAAAACTATAACTACATTGATATTAACAATCAAACAGGTTTTTGTTTTATTTGAAAGAAAAATAGAAACTAAAAATAGAAAATAAAAACTAAAAACTACAACAGAAAAATAAAAGTAGAACCAAACGACCTCTTATGTTTCGCATAATGACTAAATACGTAGCATTTCACAGAGATCAGCATGTAAATAAACCATTACACATAAGTAAAAGTTATCAAAGAAAGAAGTGGATAGAACAACCTATAATTTTTACTTCTTCTTATACGGTAAGCAAGAAAATCAAAAGGATTTGAGCATCTTCTCAAAGATAAAATTTATGTATGTGAAAAAGAAACTAAAGTAGGAAAATGGCACATAAATGCCCGTCAAATTTTGTATGCAAAACCTTTTGAAAATGTGTCTAAAACGATAATTAACTAAGATGGCTAGATATGGTATGGGTAGGGATACCTACCTAATATGTATAAACATTTTTACTTCTTTCCTTATGAACAAAAATGTTAATATGAAAACTATAGTTAATTGTATGGACAAACTACGATGCTATCACTTAGAGAGTTTTAAATAAATTGAAAGTTCACCTAATAGAAGAACATAAAGTGAAATTAAGGTACAATATAGGCCCATATAATGTTTTTGTCGAGATGTATATTAGCTGTAAATACTATTATTATTTGATAGATATTAGGGGTGTTAATGATATCCCTTAATTTGAGGGATTTTAGTTAAAATTTTCTCTGTTTTTAAATGAGGTAGTTTCCTATTTTGTATCTAAGAGTTACTGTATATATTTTGATGCATTGTAACCGAAAAGAGTAAGAGAGAAATAAAGAATTTTTCCTATCAATCTTCTTAAACATGGTATCAGAGCTCTAAGGTTTCTTTGTCAAAGTTCTAACGTCGTACAGACTTCATTGCTGTTAGTTTTTCACACCCTTAATTGCTGTAATTTTTTCCAGAGTCCTCTATTTTTTAAACCTTCTATTCCTTCACTTTGTCTATAATCGAAACTTCTATCCCAGAGGAGGTAAATTCTATCCAAAAAACTGGTGAGTTACAAAACATTAGAGCTTCCTATTGACTCGATGGAAAAAACTATCTGAAGTGATCTCAATTCATTCATACATACCTAAAGGGTAAAGAAAGACTTAGCCGTATCACAGTCAATAGACCAGAAAAGCAAGAGGATTCAATGATTATGTCATGGCTTTGGGACTTGATGGATCCTAGCATTAGCGGTTGGAAAAACCGTATAGTTAGCAGACTATTTTAGGAAAATATAGGGGTAAGGCTGCGTACTATCAGACCTCCCCAGACCCCGCTTCTTTGCGGGATTTCAAACTAGGTGATGATGATGATGATGATATTGTAACATATTGCATCCTTAGGTTAGGATATTATTGGTCAAGATTCTAAAAGGATTGGCTAAGATTCTAGTAAGATACTCCATGATTTATGGGTATCTACCATACTTCGATACAAGGTTTTTGTGTATATATATATAGCTAGTAGTGCTGTAACAGAAACATAGAAGGAAATACACTTTCTGCTTAATTTCTGACATGGTATCAGAGCTTTAGGTTTCGATAATCTGACCATATTCTGGCCTTCATCGCCATATTTTTCCTGCCTTCATTGCTGACAATTCATGGATCTACTGACAAGTCCAATTGCAAAGCTAATATCAGGCGTGTATGAGCTAGGTAAATTAACTTACCCACTAGTCTTCGGCATCTTCCTTTGTCTGTCAAAGGACTATCTTCCTCCAATTCTACTTTACTAGCCACATCAAGAGGTGTATCAGCAAGCTTACTGATAGACCTCCTATTATGCAATATTACAGGAGACGCAGAGGTAGAAAAGGATCAAGGACTGCTACAGAGAATGTTGGGGTTGTGGACCCAACTCAATATCAGTAAAAGAAGTTTCCAAGATCCAGGCCTAATAACGAGGAGAAGGGATGACGTGGAAATACTTGGGGACCACGAGTTGTTACGCTTGTTAGGTAGGGGAGTAGTGCGTGTGGTGTCTGCAGAAGTTTGTTATGAATATTCCTTTTTGCTGTTACATGCTTTTTGGGCTGTCATTATATAGAATAGAGAGTAGTGTCAATAGGACGATCCAATTTCTGAGTTGTAATTGAATTGGGAAAGAGCAGTCTCTCGAAAGTTGTCTTTGGGAGAAAACCAACTTCTCGAACTGTTGGTATTAAATAAAAACACTACTCTTATTCTTTATCAATTGTTCTTTACATTTTACTGTTTTATTAATACAAAGATTCTATCACTTACACCCCAACATTCCTATTTCTCGTAGGAGGTCTAGGGTATATTTTCTCTAAGAGATTGAGATTTCTTGTTTTGAATGAGCAACTTCCATGCCTAAGAAATATCTAAGCTGACCGATCCCCTTGATTTCAAACTCCTTTGCCAAGAACTTCTTAATTTCAGCAATCTCCTCCAAGTGATTACCCGTCAAGACAATGTCATCAACATAAACTATTAGTATGGCTCTCTTACCTTCGAGGTTTCTTTTGATGAACATAGTATGATCTGTCTGACATTGCATAAATTCGCGACTCTTAACAACTCGGGTAAATCTCTCAAACCATGCATGTGGAGATTGTTTAAGTCCATACAAGGACTTCTTGAGTCTACATGCCTGTCCAAAATTTTCCTCTGTCTCTAGTCCTGGTGGAATATCCATAAACACTTCCTCCTCAAGATCTCCATTAAGGAAGGCATTTTTTACATCAAGTTGGTAAAGAGGCCACTCTAGGTTTGGTGCAAGAGATAGCAAGACTCTGATTGAACTAAGCTTTGCAACTGCAGCAAATGTCTCCTCATAGTCAATCCTTTGGCCACAAGCTGTGCTTTAAATTTGCTTATACTCCCATCTAAATTCTTCTTTACTAAAAACACCCACTTACATCCAACAATTCTTTTTCCTACAGGGAGATATGTCAATTCCCATGTTGAATTCTTCTCTAATGAGTGCACCTAATCAAGGACAGCACTCTTCCATTTTGGTTGTGCAAGAGCCTCATAAACATCTCTGGGAATCTAGGTATCATCAAGAGTGGCTAGAAATGTCCTGTAGTGTGGGGCTAGTCCCTTTGCTGAAACATAATGACTAATTGGGTGTTGTGTGCAGGATCGAGTACCCTTCCTTAAAGCAATAGGAAGATCATTAGTATGTACAATAGGGGAATTCAAGTGCATACCTGTGTTATCATGCAAAGTTTCAGTATTCAATTCAGAGTCGTGACCTTGCAGAATGTGTGTGTGGGGTCTCTGTCTCTTGAGGCTTCTGTCTCCTAGAGTAAACACGTAGCTCTTTCTTTATGGTAGTTGTATCAAAAAGATTGGGTTTTATGGTGGCATTAGACACTAGTAAATGTTGTGGAAAGGTTCGAGTGAGATTGGAGATGGTGATGAAATAATTATAAGATCATTATCCCATTCCTTAAGTATTGGATTCTCCCCCTAAATATCCAAGCTAGGATAATAGCTTTGATCTTCAAAAAATGTGACATCCATGGAGTGATAGAATTTTCTGGTGATTGAAGAGTAGCATCGATACCCCTTTTGTGTAGAGGAATATCCAAGGAAAATGCACTTGGTGGCTTAAGGGTCAAGTTTGTTGCACAGGTGAGGAGAAATATGGACAAATGAGGTACTCCAAAGATCTTTAGAGGTATATCTGTGAGGATTTTAAAGAAAGGGTATAACTCAAGGAGTTTGTTATGTGAGATCTAAAATTGAAGTACCCAGGGTGGCATTCGATTGATAAGGAATATGGCGGTCATCACTGCTTCTCCCCAAAATAGTTTTGGCACGTTCATGGTCGTCATTAAGGATCGAGCCACTTCCAGTAGGTGTTTGTTCTTCCTTTTAGCAACTCCATCCTATTGTGGGGTGTGTACACAAGAACTCAGATGTAGGATCCCCTTTTCACTTAGGAAGAACCCAATAGTACCTCAAAGTATTCTCTCCCATCGTCTGTCTTTAGTGCCTGAATCCGTGTTTGGCATTGTGTTTCTACCATCTAGTAGAAGTTCTGGAAGATCTGTTGAACCTATGATTTCTCCTTCATGAGTAATAGCCATGTGATTCTAGTGTGGTCATCAATAAAGGTAACAAACCAACTGTAGCCAATAACTGCCTTAATTCTAGATGGACCCCAAATATCACTATGTATCATGGAAAAGGGATGGGTTGGTTTATGAGTATGGAGAGGATAAGCATTTCAAGTGTGCTTCGCATACTGACAAATCTCGCAGTTTGGAAAGTTTTTATTTTTATTGATAATATTAGGAAAAAGTTTCCTCAAGTACAAGAAATTTGGATGACCTAGGCGATAATCCCACAACATTTCGACACTACAATTATTTTATCAAGGACATACGTAGCAAATGAACTCTTCTGACTCCCTTTCCCGAAGGTGTCAGCCTGTAGGAGATAGAGACTTGCACACAATTCAGCACTACCAATCATCTTCTCCGAACCTAAAACCTAAAAAACACACAAATTAGGCAAGAATTTAGCAACACAGTTGAAATCCTTTCTGATTTGGCTGATGGAAAGTAGATTACAATAAAGCTTTGGCACGACAATTTTCAAGATGATATCTTTGGTCAAACAAACAGATCTGATACCAACAATTTCGGCTAGGATGCCATTTGAAATTCTCACTGTATTATTGCCATTACATGGAGAGTAGGTTTCGAAGATTGTAGGATCTCCTGCCATGTGATCTGATGCTCCAAAGTCTATAATCCATGACTAAGATTCAATTTTCTTAACATGGAAAGCCAAAGTATCATTACCTTGTTGTGCTGCTATAAAGGCAATAGCTGTACTAGGTGCAATATTAACTGAAGACAAATATTTTGCTAAGTTTCTTGCAGGAGTTTCTAGAGTGTCTCCATTTAATCTCTGCTGAAGGGCCTAGATTCATGCGATGTCCCTTATTCCACAGTTGCTACATTGCCTCTAGCTACCCTATCCTGAAAGGAACATGGTTTCCAATCTGCAGGCTTGCCATGGGTCTTCCAGCAGGTCTCCTTCGTATGCCCTAGTTTTTGGCAGTGATCGCACCATGGATGGGTGTTTTTCCTTTGTTGGGCAAGCGGTAGGCCAGTGGTTGACCATGTGACTGATTCCCAACTGCACGAGCCAATCCCTCGCTAGTTTGATTGTTGTTTGCTACTCCCAACATAACTTTCCGCCGGATTTCTAAGAAGACTTCTCAAATGCTTGGCAACGGCCTGGTGCCTAGAACTCTCCCCCTTAGTTCATCCAAATCTTTATTTAAACCCAACAAGAATTTGTAGATGCATTCCTTCTCGAGTATACCTTTGTACCTTTTCGCATCATTTGGACAGTCCCATTCAGTCTCTTCTAGAATATCCAGTTGCTGCCAAAATTTGGTAAGAGTGTTGTAGTACTCTGTTGTCGACATTTCTCCTTGTTTCAGATCTTGGAGAAAGCCCTTTATTTCAAACACTGCTGAGGTGTAGTCTTTGTTGGAGTAGGTTTCACAAACTGCTTCTCAAATTTCTGACGCTGTTTTGTTGTACACAAAATCCTCCCTAATTTTATTTGTCATCGAGTTTAATAGCTAGGACATTACCATGCTATTCTCCACTTTCCATACTCAATATGTTGGTTTATTCTACTCTAGTGTCTTTGCTGCTCCAGTTAGATAATCTTCTTTGCCTTTCTTGCACACAAATATTATCACTGATTGAGACCATTGAATGAAATTGTTTCCATTCAGTTTGTGACCTGTTATGGGAATGTTAGAATGTTCGGGTTGGCTAATCAGTTGGGTTGTGGAATTCTGAAGGTTTATAATGGTTTTAGATGGGCTCTCAACGTTTCCAACCATGGTGGCCCTGGGGTATTTCGTAATGGATTTGACTTGATTTGGGAAAGAAAATGGTTCAGATCGAGTGCTCTAATATCATGAAGAATTTGGAATGCTTTCTGATTTATTCCATGACTTCTTGACTTACAATTACAACCAACAAAGGCATATATATATCCTAAATAAACAGCAGCCCTAATCACAGAATTAAAACAAATTACCTAAATCAAGGAAACAATCTTAATAGCTGGTCGTGAATCAATCACAGCTTTTGTTCTAATTTGACTAATTTCTTAAATTATGGACTTCCATAGATCTTGCTCATTCTTAAAATTGTGGGATAATGACACTACGGAAGTAGTTAGGTAGAGATTTTAGGTTAATCTCGGAACCAAATCCAAGCATAAAACTTAGGATTTAATCAACAA
>JANQAP020000105.1:770371-804708 GCA_026874005.2 Erythroxylum coriaceum
ATTATAACAACATATAATGAATTAATTATGATATAATAAAGTTATTGAGATGTATATAATGGTATGATTAATTAGGATATTTAATTCAATTAATTAGAAATTTATATGCAAAATTAATAAGTTAACAAGTTAAAAGTTATTTTTAAAATTATGAATGACATTAATTACAAATTTTTAGCTTACTTAAATTATTTATTAATTATTTTAATAAAAAATTAAAATATTTATTTTTTTGGGTGGGTGGGCCACGGGCCGTTCGGCCCGTCCACCCCGGCCTGTGGCCCGGCCCGCCACGGGTCATACCCAGCCGGCCCCATGGCCCTGTCAAACCGGGCTAAACCCATTGAACGCGGGTCGGGCCGGGCCCAAATTGCCATCTCTAAGTCTAGTCAATATTTTTTATTTTATTCAAATTTATGATTTAATTTATCAAAATTTGATTGAATTAATTTCATATTTTTAAAAAAGTTCCTTTGAAAGATTATTTAACTTCCAAACCCCAATTTAATTTTAGTTTATAATTATAATTATAATTATAATTTAGATTTAATTCAATTTAATTTATTGTCGCTAATATACATATATATATATATATATATTCTGTAATGTTATAAACAATAATTTTATTATAAAATTCTCTAATTTTAAATAAAATTATTAATTAAAATCAGCATGAAACATTAGGATATACTTATTATATAGGACTTAATATTATAGGAATCTAATTTAACTATAATGAAACTTTAACGTATAATACAGTGTAAGTGTTCCCATAGTAATAATAATAATAATACATAGTAGCGGGCGATATACTCACTTGCCTTTTAACTTCGGTTTGCTTTCGCCTTCTCTGCATTGGTCGCATATTCCAGGCAACCTGTCTCTTCGTCCTTCTGTTTCCAAGTCTTTAAAACGAAGAGAAATACGGTGGAGATCTGATTTAGGGATTTCTGATTCTTCGTCGTTGAGGTGCTTTATATTCAGTTTAGTATCATAACTTCAGCATTTTCAATTAATTTCATCGAAACTCAACATTTTGGTTTTAAGAAAGTAATCTTGCCAGTGGATCTCCTTCAACGTCTTGTTTCCTCCGACATGTTTGCTTAACATAGTAGTTGTTATTTTGAACTTAGGGTTTGCTTTTGGCTTGTTAGGGTTTATTTTGTTGGGCGCAATTTAATGGGGCGGAATGTTAGCATTGTACTGTTATTGATCCTGTGTCACAGGATAGTCAGGTGTCATCAGCTTGGATTTATCCGACATGAAAGTTCGTTGTATAATGCTTTTCAATACATATTTACAGTTGTTGTTGGGTAGCTGATTTTGTATTTGGGGTTTATGCAGTTACAATGTTATTTGAGAGCGTTTCTTTTTGATGCATGAAATCATTTAATGGGAAAGAAAAACAGTCAAAGGTAGAAATCTGATCATATCTTTTTCTCAGGAATTAGCTTATGAAAATTTAGCAACTGGTGTGAGTTTAATTTTGCTGAATCTTTGCAGTTCTCAGGCAATGACAAATGATACTAAATCCAGTCGCAAAGCTAAGGATGTTAAGATCAATAATACAGAAGATAGAAACGTTGCTGACAAACTATCAACAAGTTCAGGTGCTACGTCATCTGATGCATTGGGTCTGAGAAGGTCAACTAGGGAAACATCATCAAAAATAAATAAGACTCCAAGCCCCTCAAGTCCTAGAAAATCTGGGAGACTTGAGAAAAGGTCTCCACCAGTTACTCCTGTTATAAGAAAATCTGAGAGAGTTGAGAAGCAGATTGCACCTAGTCCTTTGAGGAGGTCTGAGAGGGGACTGAAACAATCCTCATCCAGTTCTGGGTCAAAGGAGCTTGACGTGAACACAACATTGTTGCTTATGAAGAAAAATGTGAAAAGGGTAAGACCAGGGACACATGAATCTAGAGACATGCACAGTCTTGAGAAACAGGAAAAGAAGAGAATGGATGCTCGTGCTTATAGGAAATTGTTCAAGCAGAAAGCAATGAAAGATAATGTGGCAGGTAACCTGCTAATTTTGCCCTTTTCCTGTCTATATAGCAATTTGTTTTGAAATTTTTTCTTGAGCAGGGATTTCTTTATCTGAGGATTATACATTTCTCAAGCTAGAGGTATCAAAAACATGAAAGCAACATTCTAAACAATTGGAGTTTTTGGCATTCTTACCTGATAGAATTGTTATCAAAGTCCTTTTGTAAAGAAAAGTGGTTATCGTGAATTTTCTTACAGGTACTTGCTTAATATTGTAGGTTATCCTAATAAGCAGAGTAGGAGTGATAATTTTATTGTGAGGTCTAGCACCAAAAATGGAGATGATGCTTCCAAAAATGGTGGTGAGAAGTTGGACGAGTTAGAGAGCGTTAGGAAAAGTTTCGAAGGAACAGCGAAAGGGTCTAATTCTATTGTAAGGAAAGCAAAGAAAAAGACATTTGAAAATCATGTTGAGATTGAATCTTCTTGTATGGATCAGAAGGATCAAATTGTAGAGTCCAAACAGGAAAATGATTCTGCTGAGATGGCGGAGGAAAATTTACAAGGAGAGTTGGTAGATTCTACTCTCAATGAAGGCACACCTGACTATCTTACAGAGTCACAGAGTGATCATGAAGCAAGAAATTGCAAAAGGCAAAGGACTTCTGATACTGCCGTTGTGATATTAGAAGAAACAGTTAATGACGTAATTGCATCTTCTTCACATGAGCGTAGAGGAAAAAATCTTGAGCAGAGTTGTGCTGCATGTTCTAAGAAACAAAGGTACAGGCAACATATACTCATGTCTTCTCTTTCTCGATCCCCCCTTTTTTTCAGCCTACCTGTGATTAATAATTGGCATCTTCAAGATGCAGATTTATGTAGTAGTAATCTTATTTACGTGAAGATGCTGTCAAAATGCTTTCCGTTGTCTTCATTTATGTTTAGAATTATAAGTCATAAACATAGAATAATGTCAACATTTATGCTTTTAATAGATGTTTACTTTCAATATTTATTGTTTATGCATATGACAAATGGATGTTCATGGACCTCATCTTTTCTTCGGTTTGTTGAGGTGCTTTTCTAGTTTGGGGTTGGGGATACAAATAAGTATAGTGGATTATTGGAGAGAGATTAGAAAGGTGAAAGGATGATGGTGATAACGAGACAACAAAAGGTTCGGAAAAAAGCTATATGAATAGTGAGGAGAGATGAGAAAACCAACCTTAAAATTCAAGGGCGATCCAATTAAGTCCAGGTTCCCTTTAATATAGGTCTTGGTTTACATTTTTTCTGGCAATTGAGGAAATCCAAGGTCTTCAAAAGTACAACATGTACAAAAATAAGATCAAAGTAGACCTTTCGCTTGATAAATTGGAAAAGTATCTTTCTTTTTTCCTTTTCTGCAAGTACTTTATCTCAAGAAGGCATAAATATAAGATGATTCATGATATGGGATAACGTAGGATTAAACTCTGCCTCATTCAGGCTCTCCTCTGGCAACCAAGTTTGGAGGCAAAGCTTCTGGGATTTAACATCATGTAAAAACATAGCTAGAAGCAAGCCTTGTTGAAACATAATTAATGCAAGTTCAAATAAACATAATTAATGCAAGTTCAAAAATCAGCCCCAAAATACACAAGGAAAGCAATATCTGTTGCAGTTTGGATACTTATCCGTATAGCCATTCCTTTCCTATCTCTGAGTTATGTATGCTCTCATGTTTTATTGCTTTAAATGGTATAAAGATTGGGTGAAAGTTAAAAAATTTCCTGTTCTATGGAAAGGTCTAAAGCATTTTAATGAGAGGCAATGTGATTAATCATCTTTGTAGGATCTGAGCAAATAGATGCAACTTTTGTTCTTCTGATGTAGCCCCTTTTGCAAAAATGGCATTGAAATTGTGCTTTCAATGTAGGAAGAGACATTCACTGTAATTCAGTGGTATCTAGAATGGTAACAACATATGGAGAACTTATAATCTTGATGGATGTCTGTGAAAGTTTGTGAAGTTGAATAACTAGCTTCTCCTACAAATTCATCTTCCCTTAAATCTGATGGAGCTAAAATTGCCTTTGTTCTTTGTACTTTTTGTGCTGTCAAGCATGGGTTACCAATTTCTTATCTTCAACAGAACATTGGCACATCAACTTTATTAGATGAATACCAGTCCTTGATATGAGAAGCATTGGTGGCTATTAATTAGGCTGTTCCTCCATCCCCATGATATTTATGAGGTTTTACAATATTATATCCAGTATTAATCTTGCAATTTATTATTAACTAGCCAACCTATAATCCAATTATGACAACCTACTGCAAGAATGGTTGGCGATGCTCTTAAGTTTTGCTTTAATTCAATTTGCCAGGGTATTATATCATTTAAAGCTGATGGTTGATATGTACATGTGTTATGGACTAGTGGATTTTGAACTCTTAAGCATGCAATTTTAGCAACAATGTTGACTCATAATTTCTTTCCTTTTTTCCCCGGAAAGTTGCCACATAATTTCTTATGGTTTCTAATTGTTCAAATTGCAGGATTGACAAAGTCTTGGAGCAGCAGGAGCCTTGCTCTTGCAAGACAAAGGTAAAGCAGGATTTATGTGGCATCACTGTAGCAAAGGTTGGTTTCTACATTATTTTGAAGTATTTCTTGTGATTTCAGCTTTTTGTTTTTAATGAAATTGCTGTTATTTATTGGTTTATGGCAGTAATAATATTGTTGCTATAGGTTCTAGTTCTGTATCCCAATTTTGTATGTGATGTTCCAGTACTTATTCTCATGCCACATATTTCTAATGAACATCTGTTGTAGTCTAAAAACAGTTTCGTTGAAGAAAACCATAAAGTTGGAAAACTCTTCCTGCCTTCATTAATGATAATTTGGATAAAGCTTAAGTAGCCCTCAAAATTTTCCAAGTTATCCTATTAAGCTATTTAAATTTATTGTTGTGTGATGCATTTAAAAAGTATGTGGACTGCATTTTGCTTTTGATTGATGGAGCATGATGCATTTCCTTTTTGTTGCATTATGAACTTAGACTGGACATAAACTTCATAGAATGCTAGATGATCGTTATCATAATTGTTTATTTTGTTAACTCATGTAAAAGGATTTGTGAGAAGTTATATTTTTATAGATTAAGCTTCACCTGTGACATGTTGCAGCCTTCTTTTTTGCCACCTAATCCTGATTTTCTGAAACGTTCTTGCTTCTATCTCAGTGCTTTGGGTTCATATGCCATGGTATTAGTTGTGCATTTTCTATAATAATTGTGTTAAAAAATTTCTGAACCCTTCCTTTTTACTTATCCTAAGGTCAATGCTTGTGTAACCTTTTGATTTATTGCATTAGGATAGAGGGGAAACTGAAGCGCTTATTACCACAGGGAATGCCCATTTATGCAGTTCTGTCTTACCGGATAATGAGCCTTTAACAGACTCTCATTTAGACAGTGATCTGAATACATGTCTTATCTGCAAACGTGGTGGATGGCTCTCGTGAGTAATCTTTTTCTTGTTGCTCTTTTGTTGTATGACTAGTTTTCAGCCAGCGAGTGACATTTTTTTTTTCATCATTGAAGTTCTTGATGTATGTATCCCGACCAGTGACATTGTATTGGATATTCGTTGCATACATATGATGGTTTTGTTCTTTCACTTGCACTTGAGCGAAACTCTGTGTTACTATTTTATGCTCACTAAAACTGATTCAACCGCATTCAATGACCAAGAATGAAAGAGTAAGTTATGCAGGATAATGAATTAATGATATCATCATCATCTCTTAGAAGTGGACTTCAATTTCTGTTGCTTTGCTTAGAGTTGAATTCCTTAGTTCTAGTTCTAATTCTAGTTGAATTGTTAGTACTACTACTTGGTTTCAAGTTGTCTCTGTAGCGAAGTTGCAATTAGTATAAGAATTAGTGTTAACTGTCATAAATGAGATGTTTACTTTCAATGTTACTTTCAATGATTTTGAACATGGATACAGGCTTGATTTTTTGGCCTCATGTTCTCTTTTATTCTTTTTTTATTACGCTTCTATACTCTTTTTATTCTTTCTCTTCTTGGCCTTTTCTTGTTTCCCCTCAATTTTAACCTTTCTGCCATAAATTTCTGATTTACATCAGTAAATGATGTAGAACCGATACAGATGATGCCACTATTAATTTGATAGTCACAAGTAGGATGTAAATATCGGTTGTTGGAGATTAGGATTGAGGAATTAGAAGAAAGGAATGGCTCTAGAAATCATGTCTAGGTTTTTGAATGAGAATCAGGAATGACTATCTAGTTTCCAAGAATTGCTCTTACAGACAAAGCATCTCATTTTCCAAGCTGAATTTAGCTTTCAGAAACTAAAATCTCTTGCCATTTATAAACTGAAATGTTCACTTGGTTAAATAAGAATCCTGTCAACGAAATCCTGATAAAACTAAGATAATAATGGTAACTCTTCCTAATACATATTGAGTTCTTACCTAACAGAGATAAACTCAATATCTATTCCAATTTAGTAGATAAACTCAATATCTATTCCAATTTAGTTTTTGGTAAGGAAAATTGATTAATACAAAAAATTAGTATTTTGTATAAAAATATTATTATGTATCCAATAACGGAATACTTTGCTACTAGCTTAAGTACTATTTAGGAATATTGTGTACTCTTATTATAGAATATTCTACTGCCTACTATAATAAACAGACGAGTGAGACCTAAGGAATAACATACTTGGTACGGTTGTGGTGTTAATTATTTGCTTCTTTTGGTGATGCTTCTACGAATATCAATTCAGGTGTTGCAATGGACTAGGATGCAAAAGCGGCTACCATGTGTCTTGCATAGATCCAGCCCTGAAGGACCTTCCTTTTGGAGTTTGGTATTGTTTTATGTGTAGTAAGAAGAAGATAGAATTAGGGGCACATTCAGTTTCTGAAGGAGTAGAGTCAATTTGGGATGCTAGAGAAGTGGAGGTATCAAACGGTGATGGTACGAAAAAACGGTCCATTATTCTTGTGATAGTTGTAAATGTTTTTGTTAGTTAGTAAATGCCTAATCTGTAACTAGCTTCGCTGAAAACTATTTTGTAGAGTTCTTAGCTGTAACTTATATACTTGTAGGATTCAAAGAGAGGCAACTTTTTGTCAAGTACAAAGGTCTTGCTCATGTTCACAATTGCTGGGTCCCAGAAAGCCAACTGCTTCTTGAAGCTCCATTGCTTGTTGCAAAATTCAACCAAAAGAATGAGGTGTGAATCTCAAATATGTAACAGGTTTCCCTTTCATACGTTGGATCATTGCATAGATATAATTGGAAGAGGAGTTTACATTTTGGCTCTTCTTTATATACACTAATATTTTATTTTCTAAGAGATTTCAGGTTGCAAAGTATAATCAAAAGTGGGTGGTGCCACAACGGTTGCTGCAAAAGAAGAAAATAGTAACCCCCAGACAGCAAGATAAATTTAATCAAGAACATGCGGAATGTGTTCTAGATTGCTGTTATGAGTGGCTTGTAAAATGGCACGGCCTTGATTATGAACACGTAACCTGGGAGTCCCAAAAGACAGTTCTGAATTTACCAGAAGCCCAAAGTCTGATTAGGGATTATGAAAATCGCCACGACAAGGCAAAGAGGGCTAAAATAAATGAGGTGTGCACAGCTGGAGATTAGAAATCATATACTTCTGATTTCGAAATTCACGTCTTAATTCACATTTAAAATTGCATACCTATTTAGATTTAGCTCCTGTGGTTGAATCGGGGCTACAACCATACTTTATTTCCCTTGTGCTCATAATCTTCCTTCATTTGTGTTACATTTCATGGAAACAAAAGAATAAAAGATTTGAGTTCTAAGAGCATAATCTGGAATCTCAAAAGTGTATATATGCCTTGGCAGAGATTGTCTGGTTAAAAAGTAAAAGATAATCCAGAAAAATAGAGGAGGGAGGGATTGAGATTTTCATTGATATATCTTTTTGTTCCTTTATGCTTTCTGTATTCTTCTGTGGTCGTTACTTCTTTTGCTTCATAAAATGAGGCGGGGAGGGAAGGAGCGGTAGATGGAGTATTTGTCTCTTTATACTACTATCTGCTTTTCTTACATTGATTTCACTATAAACGTTGTCTTGTGATTGTCTCCCTGCAGAAATTTCAAATGGAAAAAGATTTTCCAATTAAGTTGTCACACTTATCAGCTGGAGCTGCAATTGGATCTGACAGTAATCATTTGGACTTTGTGAATATTCTTCGTGATGTTTGGCACAGGGGACAGAATACTGTTCTGATAGATGATCAAGTGAGCTTGGTAAGTTGTACTTCGATTCCGGTTGTCAACGTGCCTAGTTTTCCAGATGGCATTTAGTACAATTCAGTAATTTACTGGGAGTGACTAATTTATGATCTTAATCCAAGAAGCTCAGATTTGCTGCTGGGCATTAAACAGTGCTGTCCAATAAATTTGCATCTGACAATTATGTACTTTATGTTCCCTCTAAGATAGAACTAGATTTTATGGACAATATCATGGTTGGTGTTGTGTCGCACTTTCATGTTTGTTACCCGGAGTTATGCATTAGCATTTAATTGGAGGGTTTCTGGTTCTGGATTCTAACTGTTAGAGATTTTGTTTGTCATATACCTGTCACATATCATAATATTACTTATTATATGTAGATGGGCTAATACTTGGTTACAGTTAACCTTTCTATTACTTTCTTTTAACTCTTTTGTGTGTTATAACAATCCCTTGTTTTTGGATTTCCACACCTACCCTTCACCAAATACAAAAAAGGTGAACTGTACAGTATCATCCCTATGGCATAAATAGTGTCACTGTTCATATGATATGAACAGTGCTGCTTGTATGGTAAGAGCAGCAGTCCATATGAGTAGTAGCATGTATGAGTTGGTCTTTGTCTTACAAATTGATGGACTAAAGGTGCAAACCTAGTGATCGATTTCATTCATGGAAGTTTGAGAGTCTGACTAGTAGGTTGGGCATGTTTATATGAAATTCATTTCATAAAAGAAGAATCTTAGGGTGTCCTTTTCATAGATTGATGGAGTGAAGTTGTGAACTTGGAGATTTATTTCACCGGTGAAGGTTCGAGAACTTAACTGGCTCGTTTGGGCATGCTTGGGCAAAACTCACCCTAGATGAGAAGAGTCTTACATGTGGCTCAATGAAATTCTTCCATGCAAGAATAGTCTTGGATTTTTGAGGGATCTAGCATGTCCTTGAACTGGTTGAAAGGGAATCATTTGTAGCAAACTGAACATTGACTCTAGCTTGAAGAGTGTTGTGATTATATTGTTATAATATGTATCACATATTCGTATGGATGGCAAAGGGGTCGGGTTGCATCGGGCCTGACCTAGATTAACCTTCCTAAGTTGCGGCTCAGAAATCCTTCCTAACTAAGAAACTTAAAATAAAATAAAACATAAACAAATCCTAATAGGTAAACAGAAACAAATCCTAATAGATATATGACAACATAACAAATCCTTATCCTAATGGGTTCAATCCTTTATTAGTCCCCTCCACTTGAAAAGAACTCGACTTCGAGTTGTCATTAGGATAGAGCTCTTCTTCTCCATGAAAATCATAGATATTAGCAACATTAAAAGTCTTTGAAATTCCCATCTCTTCAGGCAAATTGATAACATAAGTTCGGAAGTTTTATCAGATCAACAGTACTCTTTGGAACTTTCAAGTATACCAAGGAAAATGGTGATCTACCGATAGCATTATGGACAACACTATTGTAGGCAAACTCAGCTTGAGCTAGAGCTAAATCCCATTGCTTAGGCTTGTTTCCACAAACTCCTCAATAGATTTCCAAGAGTCCTATTAAGTGACTCAGTCTGACCATCTGTTTGTGGATGAGCAGTACTACTAAAGTTTAAAGAAGTATGAAACATCCTCTACAAAGTTCTCCAAAAGTGATTAAGAAACTTCGAATCTCGATCAGATGTAATGGATTTAGGAATTTCATGCAATCTTACCATTTCTTTAAAGAACAGTCTAGCCACATTAGATGCATCGGCGGTCTTCCTACATGCAATGAAATGCGCCATCTTGGAAAATCTATCAACTACTACAAAAATAGAATCAACTCCCCTTTGTATTCTAGGTAATCCAAGGACAAAGTCCATTGACAAGTCCTCCCAAATATCTTCTGGGATAGGGAGTGGCATATACAAACTAGTATTCTGGGATCTTCTTTTAGCAGTCTGACAAACATAGCACCTTATCACAAAGTTTCTAACATCTTTCTTCAACTGAGGCCAATAGAACCTTTCTTCAAGACTAGTAATGGTCTTGCCCCTTCCCATGTGACCGGCTAATCCTCCACTATACACATCACGAATCAACTTTTCTCTAAGAGAAGTGTGAGGAACACAAAGTTGGTTACCGTGGAAAAGAAAACCATCAGTAATATGGAACTCACCAATAGGCTGCTTTTGAATACACTTTAACCACATGTCTTTGAAGTCTTCATCATCCTCGTAAAGCTTCTTTAAAACTTCAAATCCAACTGCCTCTTGGGACACAGTAGAAAGCAATACTGTCCTCTTACTAAGTGCATCAGCCACCTTCTTAGTCACACCAGATTTATGTTTAATAACAAAAGGAAACTTCTATAAGAAAGTAGTCCATCTGGCATGCATATTACTCAAGTGCTTTTGATTGTTTAGAAACTTTAAAGCTTGATGATCAGTGTAAAGAATGAACTCTCTTTGAATCAGATAATGTTCCCAATGTTTTAATGTTCTCACAACAACATAAAATTCCTGATCATAGGTACTTCATCTTTTCCTTGTGTCGTTAAACTTCTCACTAAAGAAAGCTATAGGTCGGCCTTCTTGAGATAAAACAACTCCAATACCTACTCTACATGTATCACACTCAACCTCAAAAAGCTTGCCAAAGTCCGGTAAGGCTAGGATAGGAGCAGTACAGAGTTTTTTCTTAATCAAAGCAAAACTTTTCTCAGCTTCATCATTCCAACCAAACTTTCCCTTCTTTATGCATTCTGTGATATGGGCCATAATTGAACTGAAGTTTCTAATGAACCTCCTGTAGAAAGTAGCTAGCCCATGGAAAGATCGAACCTCACTAACATTCTTAGGGGCAGGCCATTCACGAATTGCCTTCACCTTTTCTTCATCCACATGAATTCCTTCAGAACTAACCACATACCCAAGAATAGTAACTTGCTAGTTAAGAAATTGAATTTCTTCAAGTTCAGGTAAAACTGATTATGTTGTAAAACAGACAAGACTCTCCTCAAATGTTCTAGGTGCTCTTCAATTGTTCTGCTATAGACAAGGATATCATCAAAATAGACAACCACGAACTTTCCATTAAAAGGTCTAAGCACTGGTTCATGAGTCTCATAAAAGTGCTAGGGGCATTGGACAACCCAAAGGGCATGACTAGCCACTCATACAACCCCTCTTTCGTTTTAAATGCAGTCTTCCACTCATCCCCAGGTCTGATATGTATTTGGTGATAATCACTTTTCAAGGCAAGTTTAGAGAATACTTAAGAACCACAAAGTTTTTTTTTGAAAAAGTAAAGTATGAATAAATTGAATTAGAAACAAAGGTCTTGAGTCTAGATTACAACGATGGGTTCATCAAGCGACGACGTCGCATAGCCAAGTATCATGAATAAACAAGACAAAAAACGGCAACGTTTAGGCTAGAAAGGCAGCTCTTAGTCGAATAGCCGAGAAGGGTAAAGTCGTTGTTTGCTTGTGCCGTCCGCTCCAATTAGCTCCAAATTAGGGTTGACGCCGCAATCCTCCTCTCCTCCGGCATGGAGGGTATTTCCTCTCCTCTTTAGTGCTTCGCCTTTCATCGTAAGTCCATAATCCATATAGTGACAGTTTCAGCTGGTCTTCCTCCCTATTGTAGTGTGTAAGCCCTGTCATCTATCTCCCTCACAAAGTTGATCTAGCAAGTCATTCAATCTGGGAATAGGAAATCGATATCTCACGGTGATTTTGTTAATGGCTCTACTATCAACACACATTCTTCACGATCCATCCTTCTTGGGTGTCAAAAGTGCATGAACAGCACAAGGACTCATGCTTCCTCGGATCAAGCCCCTTGTCATCAATCTTCCACTTGTTCTCTTAGAATATCAGCTTCTTTAGGGTTTATTCTATAATGGGGCATATTAGGAAGCTTAGCTCCAGGTACTAGATCAATGTGATGTTGAATAACTCTCATAAGAGGCAATTCATTAGGTAATTCGAACTGGACCAGATCTGAAAACTCCTCCAATTCTTTAGGGTTCACTCTATAATGGGGCATATTAGGAAGCTTAGCTCCAGATACTAGATCAATGTGATGTTGAATATCTCTCATAGGAGGCAATTCATTAGGTAATTCGGACTTGATCAGATCTGAATTAGCTCCATTCTCCTCTTCTTTCTCCTCCAATAATCGGTTCTTTACCACCAAGACATGAACCTCTCGAGTCTCCTTAACTTCCTTCTCAAAATCTTGCCCCCTAAGGGTCAGCAATATCCTTCCCTCCTCTTTAAAAGTCTTTGGTCTATCAAGGGCTGCATTTGTGGGTAGCATGGTCACTTTCTTGCCTTTCCATTGGAATGAGACGGTGTTATCTCTTCCTCTATAAGTAATATCCATGTCAAATTGCCATGGCCTTCTTAGGAGTATGTGGCTTGCATTCATGTCCACCACGTCACAGTAAACAGTAGCCTTGTAAGACTTTCCTATAGAAATAGGAACTTGACACACTTCAATTACTCTTAAGGCTGGCCCATCAGTAAGCCAACTAATGGTGTAGGGATGAGGATGTTTCTCAGTAGGAAGCTTCATGTGATCCACCATCTTTCTTGCCACTAAATTCTCATCACTGCAATTGCTACAATCAAGTTGCAAACCTTACCATTAACAGTGCAGAAAGATCTAAAAATGCTTCTCCTTTGTTATGGCTCCTCGGTTTTAGATGAATGAAGTATCTTCCTTACCACTAGACTAACTCTATCCTCGGCAACTTCTTCAGCAAACTCCTCTTCTTGAAGCTCTTCCAAATCTTCTTCACCTTCAATAAGGTAGTCTCCTTTTTCAGCAACGTTGACCATCTTTCTATCAGGACAATTACTAGAGATATGTCCAGGCTTCCGGCATTTATAACACGTCTATTTTTGGTGGTGTGTATGGGTTGGAACCCTTAGGAACTCCTCTACTGCTGCTGCTGCTGTTGCCACCTCCTTCAAAAGGCTTCCTTTTGTCCACTCTTAGATCTTTAGGGGCATTATCGATTTTTTATGTTTTTGCTAATGTTTTCCCCTTTCCTACCACTTCATTTGGAATTTGTTGAGTTGTTCTTCTAGGGTATTCAAACCTCTTAGGTGCCTTTTCCATCTTATCGACTTTCAAGGCCAATTGGTAGGCCTCCTCTATGTTCCAAATAGTGTGCAATCCAAGCCTTTCACTTATGGATGATCTTAATCTTCTAAGATACCTTGAAACTTGTTGCATGTCGGATTCTTCAAGATTACTGCATGCTGCCAGCCTCAAGAACTCATAATGATACCCCTCCACACTCCTAGGACCTTGGACGCAACTTTGATAAAGATCAAATAAGTGCAGCTCATAATCAAGGGGTAAAAATCTAAGGAAAAGGGCTTGTTTCAACTTCCTCCAAGATCTTGTTGGTGGTTTGCCATTCCTCTCCCGATTTTTTTGAAGATTACTCCACCAAACTTTAGCACCACTTTTTAATTTATAGCCCACAATTCTCGCTAGTTTTTCATCTGTGACTTCCATCATCTCTTGAAAACTTTCCACCTCACCAATCCAATCAAGAAAGCCTTCAATGCTTAGATTTTCACTAAAGTAAGGGACTTCAACTTTAATCTTGTAATCATCTTTATACCTTTGGCCTCTTCTCGGTTAGTCTCGGTCTAGAATTTCTTCATCCGAACTATCTTCCATAAGAGGCATCTGATTCTGACCGTGAGCTCTCGTATTTTCTGCATTTTTTGGAAGATCAAGTCTGCCAATAGGTTGGGGCTCAGGTAAACCTCTGCCTTGAGCTCCATTAACTGGTATTCTTTCAATATTGGCTTGATTAAAGCCCATAATGGCTAGAAGTTGATCCATTCAAGTCGCTAATCCATTAATAGCCTCCAAAACTTCGTCAAATCTCTGGTTATCTCCTTGATCAGCCATCTATACTAGTTGGTCAAAACTAAAAACGTTTGGTATGACTTTTCTAGGTTTAAGGTGAATATTTTGAGTTTTGGGTGAATTTTCTGGGTTATTGGGGCTAGAAGATGGGTTGGAGGGTGTGAAACAGAAACAAAATTGAGGAAAGACATCAATGAAGAAATCCAGGAAAAATTTTTCTGGGCTGGTAGGGCTGGAAGATGGGCTGAAGGGTGTGGAACAGTAACAAAACTAAGGAAGGCACCAGGAAAGAAATCCAGGAAAAATTTTCTGAGTTGGTAGGGCTGGAAGATGGGCTAGAGGGTGTGGAACAGAAACAACACTGACGAAAGGCATCAGGAAAGCAATCCAAGAAAAATTTTCTAGGTTGGTAGGGCTAGAAGATGGGCTGGAGGGTGTGGAACAAAAACAACACTGAGGAAAGGCACCAGGAAAGAAATCCAGGAAAACTGGATTTTAATACTCTGATACCAACTGACACAGTGGAAGTAGTTAGGTAGAGATTTTAGGTTAATCTCCAAACCAAATCCAAGCATAAAACTTAGGATTTAATCAACAAGAGAAAGATACTCTCTCTCAGGAAAATTTCCTGCAAAAACTTTATTAAAGTAATGTTTTCGGGGCATTCCTAAAACATCTGTGAACCCTCCCTTTTATATCCCTAATGTGGTACATAAGAGTCCTAATTCTAACGTGAAAAGGATTGATTGAAATCCTTTTATAAAGCTAACTTATTTCTTTTCTTGCTGGACAAGAAAACTTTCATAACTAGGAAACTTAAAATAAAATAAAACATAAACAAATCCTAATAGATATATGACAACATAACAAATCCTTATCCTAATAGGTTCAATCCTTTAGTAGATAATAGTCCCACTAATCTTGCTCGTATTTCCATAAAACCAATACCAACAGCATAGTTTGGAAGGTTTACCAAAGTTATGAAAACACCTGGATACCAACAAAGTCAGGGTGATCATACTCTCTTGCAAAGCACTCGTCTTCATGGGGAGTGACGGCATTTCTTATGTATGTGGATGACATCATTGTCACTGGGAATGATGAAAAGGAAAAACTAGAATTGAAACAACGACTAGTCAACGAATTCGAGGTAAAGGAGCTTGGGAGATTGAAGTACTTTCTAGGTATTGAGGTGGCATACTCCAAAAAGGGGATTTTCATGTCCTAGCAAAAATATGTGATCGATTTATTAAAGGAGACAAGGAAAACTGGATGTAAGTCGATATCTACACCAATAGAAGCTAATCAAAACCTCAGAAAAGCAAAAGAAGAACTTCCTGGAGATAGGAAAATGTATCAAAGGCTTGTAGGAGGCTCATCTACCTTGCGCATACTCGACCAGACATAGCATACTCTGTAAGTGTAATTAGTCAATTCAGACATGAACCAAGGGAGTCACAGCTACAAGCCGCTTATAAAGTGTTACAGTATTTGAAAGGAAGTAAAAAAAGGAATCCTGTTCAAAAGACAAAAGGATCTTACCCTTGAAGTCTACACCGATGTAGATTATCGAGGATCTATAGTGGATAAACGATCAAATACCAGATACTGTACATTCCTTGGAGGTAATCTTATAACATGGAGGAGTAAAAAGCAGAATGTTGTAGCTAGATCATTTGCCGAATTAGAATTCAAAGCAATTGCTTCAAGGTTTGTATAATATGTTGTGGCTGAAGATCATCCTAAACGATTTAAAAGTCAAGTAGGAAGGTCCTATGAAAGTCTAATATCATAACAAATATGCTATCGATAGTGCTCATAATCCTATACAACATGATAGGATGAAGTATATCAAGATTGATAAGCATTTCATCAAAGAGAAGTTGGAGGAGGGAGCAGTATGTCTATCTTATGTTCCAACAAGGTACCAACTCGCAGACGTTCTTGCCAAAGGGTTGAACAACTCCAATTTTCATGATAATATTTCCAAGCTGAGAATGGAAGATATCTATTCCTCAGTTTGAGGGGGAGTGTCGAGATGCATATTAGTTGTAAATACTATTATTATTCGATAGACATTAGGGGTGTTAATGATATCCCTTAATTTGAGGGATTTTAGTTAAGATTTTCTCTATTTCTAGATTAGGTAGTTTCCTATTCTGTATCTAAGACTTATTGTATATATTCTGATGCATTGTAACCTAAAAGAGTAAGAGAGAAATAAAGAATTTTTCCTCTCAATCTTCTTCAACAGTTTTTGAATTGTATTCGATGCCAAGTCACAGTTAACCATCCTACTTACTATGCTTCTTAAAGTAGCATTGCCATGAAACATTGTGAAATTATTACTCAATCTTAGCACATAAAAACAACAAATTCATGAGGGAACCCCAATTTTAAAGCCAAATAGAAATAGAATCACATATTCTTAAAGAAAATTTAAATGCATATTTTAACCACTCAATAAAAGTCCCGCTAATATGGAGGATCTGAAAAGGTTCAGTAGTACACAGTCTTACTCCTAACTCAACTCAAGAAGTTGCTATCTTAGTAACATATCCATAATAAGGGGGCAATCTAAAAACTAACGAGATATCATAGAGTTTAAAACATAGCCACAAGTTGCTCATATATCAAAGATTACCATAAGTAGATTTTGACCTGACAAATCTATTGAGCATCAATTGATGTCATAGACCCACCTCATTCTTGGTCAATGTTCCAGTCTTATCACTGCAAATTGTTGTTGCTGAGCCCATAGTTTCACAAGCTGAAAGCCTACGGACCTGAAGATCAACTACGGTTAGAAATTGGGAACAAGAATGTTTAAGCTAAGACAATAAATATGAAAAAACAAATTGATACTTGCCAAGGCTTTATCTTCCATCATCTTCCGCATTGAGTATGCCAGCCTAAAGAACAGTTATTGGAAAGAAGAAGAATGACGCACGTACAAGCAAACTGGAAAATGTGGGGTTAGTTTTAATTCTCATTTCTAATACTTACGTCAACGTAACAGCCAAAGGAAGGCCCTCAGGGACAGCAACCACAACAATAGTTACCTGAATGTTTTTGTGGTCAGTGACAAAATTACAATGCAAAATAATAATAATAGTAATAAACATAAAACATCCCCATAAGCTGCACTTACTGCAATGGTGACTATTTTGATTACTCCATCTATCGTTGTACTAAGTTTCGTCTTGCCTCTAACAAACTGGGGATTTTCCGTATGTCCAGTGAAGTATCTAAATCAATTTCTAGGTGTTAAGCTAGTACACAAGGATCATAAGTCTTATTTGAAGATTAACAACTTACCTGCCCAATAGTACAGCAAGCACAAGTATAGCTACTGAAAGCCCAACAATGCCTATGAATGTAGCAACTCCATTTAAACGTACCTATTTCAAGTAAGAAGCCTACTCTTAGAAGTGGACCCCATGAACAATATAATACCATCACAAAAATCATAAGGTTAAACCTGCAATGGAGTCTCTTCACCAGTTTCCTCTGCAATACTTGCCATCAACAATCCCCATTCAGTATTGATTCCAACACCAGTTACCTATAAAATAAGAAGATAAATATTCTTTATTCTAAAGAAGCATTGGATTCCTTTGCAAATTGAAGATATGAGCATAACATAAAACCTAAATAGGATAAACAAAAATAAGATTTCCTTTGATAACTAATGCCAGAATTATAATCACAATATCAACCAAATATAATAAATAGTAAACTTACATGCAGAACAAAGGAAAGATCCCAAAATGGTAATTTGTGTAAAAAACAACTATCAATAAGGCAAATCATGATAAGTCCACCCACCAACAAAAGTTTACACGTAAAATCCATAGTTTTCATTTACAAACGCTTACATAAAAGCATGTATGTGCAATTGCTATGTAGCAAGCAGATCACAAAGTTCAGGAGGTGGTTGGTTCGTATAGGAAAATGGGAATAAGAATGAAAATGAATATGGTGAAGAATGAGAATGGATATTATCATTATAATTATGATGGTTGGTTAAGAGGAAGGAATGATTACCATTACCATTGATAGTGGTTGGTTTGTAAAAAATATTGAGAAATAAAAACTTATTATAATTTAACTAATTAATCAATTATATTTTAATTAATCAATATATTTTAATTAATTAACTAATAATATTTTAATTTATTATATTTTAATTAATTATATTGTAATTAATTAATGAATTACAATATTTTAATTAATGAATAATTATATTTTAATTAATTATAATGTAATTAATTAATTAATTAATAATTATATTTTAATTAATTATATTGTTATTAATTATATTTTGATTAATTAATTAATTACAATATTTTAATTAATTAATGAATTATATTTTAATTAATTATATTGTAATTAATTAATTAATTACAATATTCTAATTAATGAATGACTTATATTTTGATTAATTATATTGTAATTAATTAATTATATTTTAATTAATTATAATGTAATTAATTAATTATATTATTTCAATTAATTATATTGTAATTAATTATATTTTTATTAATTAATTCTATTTAATTAATTAGTATTAAAAATATTTTTTTAAAAAGAACTACTACGTTATTCATAATAGGGCACTTTACAAAACAATGATAGCCTTTCTCTAGATTATGAGAGGAATGGGGTATTACCCAAAAATGGGTAATCAAAATAATAGCTCTATAATTATTCTCCCTTACCAAACTCAATCTTTCATTCCATACCCATTCCCCTTTTTTCATATCCACTAAACAAGCACACCCTCATTTGTTGTAGTTTTTGGTTTATTTGACAAGCCAATCAGTTGATTGTTTCAAGGAAGATGTTGGCAAGAAGAGATGCAATCTTCTTATCCTCAATAAATCATTCCAATCAAACAACAAAGCTCAAAGGATTCACAATTTTTTTATAAAGAATAAGAGAAGCCAAGGCAAGAAATGTCAGGAACCTTGAAGGAAATCCTATCAACAAGGATATGGATGCAACAACAAGTATTCAATAGAATTGGCAATAGAGAAAGCACGACCTTTTGGTATGACAATTGGCATTGTAAAGGTCCCCTAAATTAGGTAAAAGATGTTTAGCCCTTGAAATTGCTAGTGAGTCCAAAAACTAAAGTGAGTATTAATTTGAAACAATCAATGGATATGTTCATTCCATAACAATAGAAAGTGTCAGCCTTATAATGGAAGAATTCCCTAGATGTCAAGAGGGAGAACAAGATGAAATTCAGTGGCCGGCTGATAAATCAAGCAAGTTCAGCACAAAAGCATGCAAAACACTTTTGCAGATTCCGTAGGACACAATTTAGTATGGGACAGTGACATCCATCCATCTCATTCATTTATCTTATGGATGGGAATCAATGGAGGATTGCTTACGAGGGACAGGATCAACTTCTCCATTAACACATTGCAATGTGAGTTATGTAGTACAGAAACGGAAAATATGGAGCATCTTATGATTAGATGCAGATATATCAGGCAAGTCTGGGATCGGATGCAAATTATTCTCAACTTGGACAAACCAGTGGCCTCTCGGAGTGAAACTATTACTTGGTTGGGTAACCTTAGAGTGCATAATGCAACTGATCTTAAAACAATTAAGTTGGGCAACTTTGGTGTACTACATCTAGAAGGAGCAAAATTGCAGAATTTTTACGTAACAAGGTCGAAGCATAGAAATGATTTTTCAGGACATTTTCCTCTATTGCAGATAGCCCATGTTAGCAATAGGAATAGCAGCAAATATGTCAAGTAGTATGAAGAGAAGATGGGAATTGAACTAATATTGGTTTATGTGGTCTTATAAGTACCCCTAGATATTAAGAAGTAGACGTTTACTAGGAACCACAACTCTTTGTAATGTAGTCTTTTTGGATTATCCTTGACCTTTTGTATTCTAGATGTAATTACTTTTAACCAATCAAAACTTTTTAACTTTCGAAAAAACAAAAACTCAGAGGATAAATAGGTATAAAGGATCAAGCCAAAAGTTATTGGATTACATGCATAGTAGACAAGAAAAAAGACAAAAAGGAAAAGAGAAAGGAGAAAGAATACACAATTACCAGCATGGTACCAATGCCATCGGCTACTTTGCAGCCAGACATTAGAAAGGGTGACTTGTGATCCTTGTGAACCTACAAAAGGAATCATATTAAGAGAGAACAAATCTCAAAGTTAAAGAGACTCAAAAGATCTAATAGGAAATAAACAATTGGCTAGAGAACTCACAATCTTGCTTTCACCAGTCATGCTAGATTCGTCAACTGCAAGGGAATGACCAGTAACTAAGATCCCATCAGCTGGGACCTAAGCAGAAAACGTCAAGAAGTATTAGCTTCTTGCAGCCAATTTCAAAATGCAAACTCAATTTGAGCTCAACAGATACAAAGCTCACCTGATCACCTATTTTTAGAGGTACAACATCACCAACAACAATGTCAAATATTGAGATTTTTATTATCCTTGCAGCTCTCATAACCTACACAAAGTTTCAAGTACATGCATTGGAAAGCTAATATGAAGATGAATAAAAATGTAAGGCACTAGTATGAGCAAGTACATACCTCTAACTGTATATTTCTTTTTTCCTCATTTAAACTTTGAAACTGGAGAGATTGACGATAATCACTTACAGCTAGTTAACAAAATGTCAAAAAAGAAAATGTTGAATGGGATTCTCAATGTAAAGAGAATGCACTATATGTTAGAGATTTAAATGCCATGTGAAATGGGTTCCAAATGCCATGCGAAAAGGGTGCTAGAACCATATAGTAAGATTTGCACAAGATTGCATTAAACTTGAGCAAACACAACTTGATTGAAAGCAATTAATCCTCTTTCAGCAGTAAAATTAGCAAGGTTGTCAAAGAAGAAAGACAAAGGAAGATTAAAGAAGAACAAATGATATAGATTTGACATGGACTGAGCCAATCCCAGTACCAAATTAAGCAGATTAACAAAACCACCATCAAAGAGGTGACTCAAGACTGACATAAAAAACACATCTATATAACTGTTTAAACATGCCCATATAGCAATTATTTTATGGCCTAGAAAAAGTAGACTAGGTCAACAATGAAGAGCTCTACACACTCAGCAATGTTATTTCAATTGGTTGGAAGGAAAGAGAGAATTTGAAAAGGAAGGATAGACTTATAGTGACATCCAACATAACAAAATATTGTTGAACTCCTAAGTACAGATATCAACTTCATTCTTTTCTATACTTTTATCTATATGGAAATCAGAGTGAACTGGAAAAAGAAAATTGCAAGCACAAGTCCAATACCTGTAACAGCAATGACAAGAATAACAGCAAAAGCAATGCTAGCACCATCATACCATCCTTCATCCACACCCTATGGAGTATAGCATATATGAACATAGTCAACATTATTCTGAAGCAGGCAAGAATAGTTCAAAGAATTTTCCATTCCCTTCTTGCTGAGAAATTCCAACACTTGAAAAAAAAAAAGAAAAGAAACATTGAGCCGCTAAATTGTTAACATACTTGTTCTATGGCATGCATCTCACACCATGTATTCATTAATCGTGGAATATGGAACCTAGACCACTAACTGAAAAGATGCAAACCATGGAGAATTTCACATAAGGAAAAATCATGTATATTAATTGATTAATTATATTTTTAGTTAGTGTCCAATTACATAAAATATATCATAAATCATGGAATTAGAAAGCATCCTATAAATTATGGGATTAAATATTGTATTATAATATCCCATAAATTATAATATTAGAATTATTAGTTTCCATTTATAAGTAATAGAATTTTGTATATAAGCTAAGCCTATTATAAACAATTTACTGTACAATTCCTATTCAAATTCTATGATGATATTAGAGCCATTTTAGGCTCCTTGGATTAGTCGTTTCCAGCATTCATTGAAAACATATTTCTGTTTTTTCTCTTTTTGGTTCAGCCTTCATTGCTCCACCTTATTTCCTTCCTTGCATTTCAACTTTTATTGTTGTCTCCTCCCTGTTTTATCTCTTTCATGTCAGCTTTCATTGCTAATTATTGTACCATAACCGATGACTTTTTAACAACTATAGCTGGTGTAGAGGATGTCAAAATAAGCCCATCAGTAAATTTAAGAAATGTTCTTCATGTTCATAGACTATATACCAACCATGTTTTCACATAAACAGTCACCCAAGATTTATGTTGTAATGTGATTTTTTACAGTAATCATTGTGTATTTCAGGACAAGAAAGGAGGATGCTTGGACTCGGTAGAGAATAGGATGGCCTCTACTATCTTGAAGCACTAAGTAAGTTGAACATAACTAAGCACAAATTATTCCTTTATTTCATATTAGTATCTATTGAATCTAATAAAAAAAACATTTCTTCACCATTATTGATTAGGACATCCATCATTTCTTATTGTTAAGATTATGTTTCCCCCTTTGTTTACAAACCTTAATGCTGAAAATTTTCATCGTGAGGTATTTGATCTTGCTAAACACAAGCGTGTAACTTTTCCGGTTAGCAATGGAAGGAGCTCTGTTCTTTTCTTACTTATACTGATATTTGGGGTCTATCTATTGTTTCTAATGTTTATGAGGCAAGATAGTTCGTTTCTTTCATTGATGATTATAATGGTGTTACTTGGATTTTTCTACTAAAAACATAAATTTGATTTTTGTACCATACTCCCAAATTTTTGCTCCATGATCAAAGATCAATTTGGGACCAATATCAAGAGTCTTAGGTTAGATAATCCCAATGATTATTTGTACATATTGTATATTAGTTGTAAACACTATTATTATTTGACAGATATTATGGTTGTTAATGATATCCCTTGATTTGAGGGATTTTGGCTAAGATTTTCTCTATTTCTAGATCAGGTAGTTCCCTATTCTGTATCTAAGACTTACTGTATATATTCTGATGTATTGTGGCCCCAAGAGAGTAAGAGAGAAATAAAGAATTTTTCCTCTCAATCTTCTTCAACATGGTATCAGAGCTCTAGGGTTTCTTTGTCAAAATTCGGTCGCTACACAGCCTTCATTGCTGTCAGTTTTTCTCAAGTTTTTTCACAACCTTAATTACTGTATTTTTTCCAAAGTCTTCTATTTTTTAAAACCTTCTATTCCTTCACTACGTTTACAATCAAAACTTCCATCTTAGAGGAGGTAAATTCTGTCCCAAAAATTGGTGAGTTACAAAACATTAAAGCTTCCTATCGACTCAATGGAAAAAACTATCTGAAGTGGTCTAAATTCATTCGTACATACCTAAAAGGTAAAGGAAGACTTAGCCATATCACAGGAAATGGACTAGAAAAGCAAGACCCAGCATTTGAAGCATGGGATGAAGAGTATTCAATGATTATGTCATGGCTTAGGGACTCAATGGATCCTACCATTAGTGACACCTACATGTTTCTTGCTTCTGCAAAGGAGATTTGGGAGTTTATCCAACGTACCTACTCCAAGGATCGTGATGCAGCTAGAATTTATGACGTAAAAATCAAAATTGAGGTAGCAAAACAAGGAGATAAAATTGATACAAAATATGCCAATTTTTTGCAGAATTTATGGCAAGAAGATGATCATTATCAAGTATTTGAGATGAAGTGTGCAGAGGATGCTACAATCCTAAAGAATTTTATTGAGAAAGACCGGGTATATGATTTTTTGGCTGGTTTGAACCCAAAATTTGACCCAAGTAAGAGTCAAGATTATTGGTAAAGAAGAGATGCCATCATTGGAAGAGACAATCTTGTTAATTAAAGCTGAGGAGAGTAGAAGAAACATCATGCTCGAAGTTGCAACAACCGAAGGGACTGCACTAGTGACAAAAGGAGATCAACAAGAGAGATGGAGGACTGACAAAAATCCTCAGTTGAACGATAATCGTGGAGGGCAACCAAGGTTCTAGCAAAGAAATTAACCTCAAACTCACTCATCAGAACAATTCAATGAAGAAGTAAAGGTGGACAATGGCGGATTTAGCAGTGGGGAGATAGAAAAACTGAAAAACTTGCTAGATTCCCATGGAAAACCATCTGGGGCTTGTTCATTGGCTCCCTCGGGTAAGTCTTCATTCTCCACTTACATGAATGTCTCAGATACAACCTACACTAATTCATAGATAATTGATTCCGAAGCCGTAGACCATATGACTCATTCATCACGTTTTTTCAATCCTGTAACCCTTGCCCTAGTAATAGGAAGATCATAGTGGCAAATGGATCCTTGTCTACCGTTGCAGGTATAGGAAACATCATGGTTACACCTACCCTCACTCTTAAAAATGTACTTCATGTGCCAAAATTATCAACCAACCTTGTGTCAATCAAAAAACTTACTCATGATCTTAATTGCCTTGCAATTTTTTCACCTACTTGCTGTGTTTTGCATGATCAAGGCTCGGGGAGGAAGATTGGACTTGCTAAGGAAAGGAATGGCCTCTACCACCTTGATTCATCTTAGAGGATTATGAATAATTTATCTGTGTCTTTGTTTAGATCTTCCAATAAAGAGACCATTTGGCACTATCATCTTCACCTTGATCATCCTATGTTTAGAGTCCTTAAATTCATGTTTCCTAACTTGTGCAAAGGATTAGACATTTCAGATTTTCATTGTGAAATTTGTGAGTTGGCAAAACACACTCGTATATCTTTTCCTATCAACAATAAAAGAAGTTCTAAAACTTTTAATTTGATTCATAGTGACATATGGAATCCTTCTCCTATTTCAAATATTCCTAGTGCTAGATGGCTTGTTACATTTATAGATGATTGTACTCGGGTTACTTGGCTTTACTTACTAAAACAGAAATCTGATGTTAGCACTCTTATCCTTAATGTTCTTTCTATGTTTCACAATCAATTTGGGGTCAAAATTAAGAATTTTAGGTCCGACAATGCTAGGGAATACTTAAACCACACAATGACTCCATACTTTCAAAAGCAAGGGATTAATCATGATTCTTCTAGTGTTGACACACCCTAACAAGACGGCGTGGCTGAAAACGGTGTGGCTGAACGTAAAAATGGGTACTTAGTCAATGTAACTAGGGCCTTACTTTTTCAGGGAAATGTTCCAAGATCTTATTGGGGGGAGGTCGTCTGCATAGCTACTAATATGATGAATAGACTGCCCTCTTGAGTTTTATCTAATAAAACTCCCATGGAGGTCCTCAAAACCTTTTATCCAGAGTTTCGAAGTTCTAATGGACTCATTCCTAGGGTGTTTGGTTGCATCAAAGAGGAAAATTAGATCCTCGACAAACTAAGTGTTTTTTCCTTGGTTATTCATATACACTAAAAGGCTACAAATGCTATAATCCTCTAACCAAAAAACTTTATGTTTCAACTGATGTGACTTTCATAGAAGCCCAACCATACTTCAAACTGTCCAAACTTCAGAGGGAGACTACATCCTTACTAGAAGATAGTATTTTTCATAGTACTTGTTCCCTTCATCTCCCTAGTCGTCCAGTAAAGTCAGTATCACTCTCTGATTCTCCATCAGATTCTGTTCCTTCATCAAATCAAAGTCCATCATCAATTCCTACTTCTACAGAATCTAATCTAAATCTAGCCTTGGCTCCTAAAACCATATCTTCTCAAGCTCCAAATCAGGTTACTCATAATGCTCCGAGATTTTTGCAGTTATATACTACGAGGACGGTTCCAAACCTGCAACACGTTCAAAAATCCAACTCAATCTTTGACAAGAACCCGCGGGAAGATCAAATCCAACCCTAAGCACACAGTCACTAGAACCACTTAGTGATGATATGCAACTTCCTATAGCTATCAAAAAAGGCAGTAGAGAATGCACGAAAAGACCCATGTACCCATTGTCTCACTATGTTTCACTTAAAAATCTGTCACCAAACCATAGAAAATTCATTACAAGCCTCAACATCATTTTTATCCCTACTATCTTATCTGAGGCATTGTCAAAAAGAGAATGGAGAAATGCCATGAAAGAGGAGATGGCTGGTCTAGAAAAGAATCAAACTTGGGAGATTGTGAATAGACCAAAGGGGAAGAACATAGTGGGATTATTACACCTAAGTATAAGGCTGATGGATCACTTGAGAGATATAAAGCAAGGATGGTGGCTAAGGGATATACTCAAACTTATGGTGTAGACTATCAGGAGACATTTGCACCTGTGGCAAAAATGAACACTATTAAGATTCTACTATCCCTAGCAACACATTTTGATTCGCAGAGAAGAAAAATGGTCATCTCCTTGTGAGCCGAAATACCACTACCACCCCTACCAACTTATTTGAGGCTTTATCCAATGAAAAATGGAAACAATCTATAAAAGTGGATAGAGGCATTGAGGAAAAAATAAAACTTAGGAATTAATTACCTATAGGAAAGAAATCAATGGGTTGTATGTGGGTATATACAATGAAATATAATGCAGATGGGTCAATTAAGAAATACAAGGCACAGTTGGTAACAAAAGGCTATATTTATGAGAATGACTAGAATATTATTGTCATTAGCAGCTAATTATGGTTGAGAACTATAACAGTTTGATGTTGAAAATGCATTCTTACATGGAGAACTAGAAGAAGAGATTTACATGGAAGTTTCACCAGGTTATGAGAAAAATTTGGCTGGTCATACAGTGTGTAAGTTAAATACACTGAATGGCCTTAAGCAATCACCTTGAATATGGTTCAGAAGATTTGCTAGAGTTATATTGGCTATGGGATATAAAAAAAGTCAAGAAGATCATACAATGTTTATTAAACACTCTCCTTAAAAGGGAGTTACAATTCTTCTATGGGAGATGATGATAAAGAGAAACAATTGTTAAGTCAATGGTTAGCTAAGGAGTTTGAGATTAAGGTATTAGGAAGGATGAAGTACTTCCTTGGAAATGAAGTTGCACATTCTAGGCAAGTAATCTTTGCCTCGCAACAAAAGTATGCTACAGATCTTAAGAAAATAGGCAAGACAACATGCAAACCTACAAGCACTCGTTATTGATCAGAATCTTAAGATTGGAAAAGTAGAGGAGCACGTTGTAGTAGGCAAAAAGATATATCAACACCTAGTTAGAAGATTAATTTATTTGTCTCACACAAGACCAAATATAACATATATAGTGAGTGAAATTAGTTAATTATGCATAGTCCGAGAGAAGTTCATCTGCAAACAGTTCAAAAAGTACTTCAATGTCTTAAGAGGAATTCCAAAAAAGAGTATTTTGTAAATAAAAAAGTGGAGGTTTGATTCTTCGGGCACACACTAACCCTGATTATGTTGGATCTATTATTGATAGAAGATCATCTTCTGGATATTACGCTTTTCTTGGTGGGAATCTTGTGATTTGGAGAAGCAAAAAACAAGGTATAATGGCTCGGTCAAGTCTAGAGCTGCTTCGAATGATAGCTACTTGAGTTGAAAATTATTATTAAAGATTTGACAATTAAATGGGATGACACTCTAATACTATACTGCAACAACAAATCAACAATCAGCATATCTCACAACCCAGTTTAACTGATCAAACGAAGCATATTGAAATGGATAGGCAGTTTATCAAGAAAAAGTTAGAGAATGGATTAATTTGTACACCTTATATGTCTACTCATGGTCAATTGGTTGTCATTATCACTAAAGGTTTGAGCAACTCAATTTTTCAAACAATGGTATCCAAGTTGGGAATGGAGAATACCTATTCACCAACTTAAAGGGGAGTGTGGCAAAATCATGTATATTGATTGATTGATTGCATTTGATTAAATTTTATATTATATTAGAATATCCCATAAATCATGATAAGAAAGTATCCCATAAATTATGGGACTAGATATTACATCAGAATATCTCATAAATCATGAGAATAGAATCATTAGTTTCCATTTATAGGTACTAAAATTTTATATATAAGATAAGCCAGTTGTGAACAATTTAATATACCATTCATATTCAAATTCTAATATCACAAAACCATGTTTTTCATTAAATACTTCAAGGCCCCATCAAAATTTTAAAAAAAAAAGACAATGAAGCATAAGATTCGACACCAAAATGTTACATGCAGTATTAGAAGTTTTGCATGCTTTATCCATTATTTAGAGTCTTCCTTACTTTTCCTCCCTACAATTGTCAATACCATTTTATCCAACAACATCGTTGGAAGTCATGAAAACTCATAGAGGTAACTTATTTAAAAAATCATGAATCAATTTCAACTAATCATTATCATGAAAATCAACAATAGGGTAACATTTTTCATTCACACAAAAATGCGTAGAAATTATTTGCAAATGATAAAGCAAACCTCTGTCTTCATTCCAAGAACCAATGATGCTATTGCAGCTATGATCAATATGATGAGAGTTAAATCTTGCCATGCTTCCCAAAGGAACCTCTACAAAACAAATCAGACAGTTACCAAAGCACATCTAATAACAAAGGAAACATAAAGACAAAAATTGTGTGTTAATATACCAAGAAACTGCGTCCTTTTTTGTGAGGATATGTGTTAGATCCAAAGGTATTCCTTCGCTTTGATATATCATCTTCATCTCCATTAATTCCAGTTTTCAGGTTTGTTTTCAACATATTTGCTAATCCTTTAACCTGAAGGAGAAAGAGATCATTAACATGTAAGGGATTTCTCTAGCCAGAAAACTTGAAACAAAGGAAAGCTTCAAATTTGACTTACACCCCCATATTCTTGTAAAGCAGAAAAATTGTGATCCCTGGTCACTGTTGCAAGTTGTTCTAAACCAATTTCATAATCAGCAGTAACTTTGGGGGGAATTAATGTACGACCTAAAATTTAAAATGCCAAAAGAATATATGTTAATGGGTTAAAACAGGGAAAGTAAAAGAATCATGATATAAAAGTAATGAACACATCGTTTTGAGGCTGGTAACTTGGTCATTTATTCAACAAAACAGTTATATTCCCATACCTATTAAACCATTTAAGCTTAAGGGCAAGGCTGCCTAACTGAACTCTACAATAACATTTACGAGACTATGAGATAATCCTAAAAATTTTCTAAACCCTCACTTCAAAGAATACCATCAACAATGACATAGAATGTTGACATAAACCTTCAGTTGGTCCACAACTGAATGAATTCTCAACAAAATCATACACTTCAAAGATTAAGGGAGAATACATATACTTTGGTTCACTTTCGTAGTTAACAGCTTAATAATTTTATAATTAGACAATTACAAGATTATCACTACAATCAAAGCTCTCACATAAGAATCACAACCATTTTTTAAGCAATTCAAGAAACATTAGTATAGTTTAATTATATACGTTATGGGAACGATAGATTTGAATAGGTTTATCTGTAATTACGTCACAACATTAGGGCATTCAAGTTCTTCATATACTACAGTCTATTATATTGTTAAAAAAAAACATGAAGTAGATTGGTCCTAAAATGTCAAAACATTGAAGAATAAAAATATCTACAACAAAAAGCAAGAATGAAATTAAGTAAATAGTCCATCTTCCTAAAATTTACGAATTCAAATTATATCAATAAATAGTTGCTTATTTTATCTATGGCTTTCATGTAAAGATATACACTGGTGTTAAACCTTGTTAGGGCTCCTACAATCCATACTTAAGAAAGTAACTTCAACAAAATTTATTCAACTATCTTGGATAATGTATATAGATTAAATACAAGTAAAATTATAATGTAAAATCAAGATCGCCTTTGAGAATTAAAAGGATCATAAGATACCTATTTGTCGTTCGCCAGCCAATTTGAAAAGTAATGCTGCCTAAGACACCAAGTAATTATAATTTAAAAGCCAATAGAAGTATAAATTAAAGTCTAGTGTTCCTTGTTTAACTGTTTGTCAATGTGAGAAGCATTACTCTAACAACTTGAGCTTGGGCCCTAATCATTCGTCTTCTCTGCTCTTTTTCTTCTTCCTTTTTCAAGTCCAAAGTGTAACGAAATCGACGAGAAGCGTTTAACACGAGTGCTGCTTGCTGTATCAGGCCAATACACCAAAGTTCAAACTTCAAAATCACATATTACGTATCTTTGTTTTTCTCACCAAAACATAATTGAGAAACACAGTGTCTAGACGTTACACATTTGAAACAAGTACTACTAGATCTTCAAGCCTATTTGATTGAATGAAACATTTGCCCAAAACGAAAAAAGGACCAAGGCATATAGTTTGCAATGCAATGGAGAACTTATTTGAATATAATGTGAAGCTGCTATTAGTTAAGAGATATCATGACATTATCGTAAATCTTTTTAACCTAAAATTGCACTCAGAAGATCTATCAAGTAATAGCAAATAAAATAACACATATAAACACGACATTGCCGTGAAATTAAAAGTGGCTTGTGGAGTATACTGCTATACATAATAAATTAAATTACCCTCCAACGCCTAAGAGTCTCAAGAGGAGCATGCTTGGTGTGAGCAATGTCAAAGGGATCAGATTCATCAACTTTGTCCTGCTCCTCCTCATCCAGCTCCATCGCCTTGGTGCCTGCTTCCACGTCCTTATGTTCCCCACCCAACAATTCATTGAAAGACCTGCAACTCATTTTCTGCATTTCCTTCCCCAAAAAATAACAAAATGATCACTGATGAGAAAAAGTCCCAAAAGATATTTAGAGCATCACGGGATGATATAGAAATATATAATAGTAAAAAGAAAAGGACAAACAAACCGAAACAGAAACAGCAAATGACAATAATATTCTGCTCCTGAGTTCAGTACAAGGTGCTGGCGGTGAAAAGATTTATTATTAACAAAATCCTTATCTTAGGGTTTCAAGCAGCGCCAAAACAAAACTTACCAAACCACCCTGAGATACGGCGGATTACCAGTCGTAAATTGGGGGAAGGAGTGTGAGTGAGAGACAGCCAATCGAAAGAAAAAGCGTTTTAGGTGTGGTTTCGAATACATCAACAATTATGAGTCACGGCCTAACACGAAGTTTCGGCGAAATTTCCCGCCTGAGACAACGATATTTTGACTCGATGCGTCGCCTAACTGTACTTCTGACTTATTCACAGTGTACTTTTTCTATACGCTGATATCACAATTTTATTTTAAGAATGTTTAATTTTGTATAAATTTTTTCTTTCGAAAATTATTAATGGCTAGTTAATTCAAAGAATGAAATAGAGAAATAATAGAATAGTTATTTTTAGGAATAGAAATGATGAGGAATTGAATAGAATAGGTATTACTTTATTATTATTATTATTATTATTATTATTATTATTATTATTCTACTTACTATTATTATTATTATTATTATTATTATTATTATTATTATTATTATTCTTATTATTATTAAATTTATTAATTTTACTTATTTTTATTCTTATTTAATATTAATATTAAAATTATTATTATTATTATTCTATTTACTATTATTCTTATTATTATTATTATTATTATTTTGATTTTTTATTATTATCATTATATTAAATTATTTATTATTTGTTATTATTATTATTAAATTTATTATTATTATTATTATTATAATACTTACTATTATTCTTATTATTATTATTATTTTGATTTATTATTATTATTATTATTATTAAATTTCTCATTATTATTAATTTATCCTGGTCCAACTCATGTTAGCATTCATTGTATAGTCGCAGTTGTAATATGAAATAACAATGTAACGATATTGAAAATAAATATAATATAGGGCTTTTAATTCCTAAAAAGTTATTTAGTTAAACAAAAATAAAGTTTCAATCGTATTTGAAATAACTATACAAAATAAGCCTACTTCAACATAGTCGTTAATGTGCAGCAAGAAATCTCCTCACCCACTCAAGTCTTTCAGAAGGCGGAACAATAAAAAACACAAACATTTGTGTAGGATGATCAAGCATTTTGCCTAAAGCCGTATGCCTGTCATCATTTGTAAGCCTCTCTATCTCACGCAATACACTATATAATTGTTCAACTTTTTGTTGAATATACAATTCAGTGCCAATACTTTTACACAATTGATCTCTAATCTGATCTATTTTATCGCCTAATATCATGGTTGCAACAATCAGTGAATCTGCTTCTTCCGTCTCATTTCTCCTTTTTTTCCTCCTTTCAGAAATATTTGCAGCTTGTCTTGCAAAATTTGATGCTTGAGGTTGGGTAAAGGACTCATCAATATCATGCAAACCATGCTCATATTAATCTTCACCGCCTTCATTGGACCCACCTACACCTTCTTGCCTTTCCATTTCTTCAAGAATATCTACAACAGTTTGTGCATCATTTCCAATTGCACGATCTTCTCTATAGATCCTAGTCAATTCATTATAGAAAAGAAAGCTCTTCATTCGAAATTGAGCAACATCTTTGCGAATCTAAATAGATGAACAAAAAATCAATCATTTATATAAATGACAAGAAAGTTGTCAAAGAAAAAACTTAAAACAAGTTAAAAATTTAATACTTACAATTAAGTAAGAATCCCATACATGATCTTCAACAGTGACCATCTTCCTTTCAGTATCCCATCCAAATCCACTAGTATCTTTCCTCACCATATCATAAACAATGCTCCACTCTTTCTTTAAAGTCTTAATCCTAGACTCTATGTGAGGTTTGGCTTTTAAGTTTGCATAAGGAAGCTTTGCTGCTACCATTCGTTTTAATTCATTGAGATACCCAGCTTTAAATCAAGTATCAGCATTGTATGTTCCCACATTATGCAAATCAACCATGCAGGAAACAAGGACGATATCCTCATTATAGTTCCACTTTCTTTTAGTTGCTTTTGAACTTTGACCGTCAATAGTGGACGAGGAATGCATCGACATACTTATCTACCAAATTAAGGCAATATTGATAAATAAATTAAAAAAGCATCATGAATAAAACATTATGCAACTCAATTGAAGGCAATTGCCAAACATGATCCACAACATCAAGTTGTTCAATGAGTTCACAGTGCACGACATAATTACCATTATACAACCAACAAACAATCTACATATATGCTCAATACATAATTGACCTTGTTCCTTAGCTTTTATTGTAATTTGTAAATCCAATAGGAATTTGTTTAGCCATTTGGGTTCCTTAGCTTTTAGATTGAAAGCACTTGAACACATAGACATGCATACATGTGGGACCAGAAATTGCAAAAATTCAACCTTCAATATCTTATTCCCACCAAATCCACTCCATCCCACCACCCATTACAGAAAAAAAACAGAGAAAGTAAACAAGAATACCTAGCAGCTTCACTACCAATATCCCCAATAACAATTTATGTTAATAAAATATTGATTAACATAAAATGACCTATTATCAGAAGAAAAAAAACTAATGACTTGATTCCAAGTTCTTTGTATTTGGTCAGTTTGTCTTGGAGCCTTTGATGGGGTGGTCATAATGATACTGCGTAAATCAACATTGCAACTACCAATTCTGCATTCTGAAACTATTCAATTATTGATTGTTAGGAATGATGCTTACTTATGGAAGATGGTTAAGGTTATTATTTCTGCTACTATTTAGTTGACTTTCCAAATAATTGTAGGAACTTGCAGAATATAATCATATTATCTAAAGGGAAGGCATGGTATGCATGACTATTTTATTTATTGACTTTGTTTATTATTCAATGAGCTAGAGATATGTTCAATGGTTATGATCATATAAATATAGATCACAGTCTCACAATGCTATAAAAGGATCTTAGTTAGATCTTTCATTATTGTTGCCAAAACTTGATTAATTTTACATAGGGTCGAGAGTTGCCAACAGATAGTGTGCTGAAAGTGGTTATGTAAAGGAATTTAGGACTGGTTTTACTGGTTTGGATTTGCTGTCTTGTGTAATTAAGTAAATGCATAATTCATTTCATTAAAATAAACAACAACTGTTCATGAAGATATGAAATAAAAAAATCCCAACAAAAACATGCCAGCAGTAACAACTGTAACACCCCACTCTCATAGGACATATACCCGACATCCTGAGTGATATCCGAGTACGAAGCCTGCAAGAGCGGCATGCTAAAACAATCATCGGTTAAAACTCATTACAAATTGTTTGAAACAATGTACCTATATGTGGAAAATCAATAATCAATTTTGATCCAACTTATTTATAAACAATTT
>JANQAP020000105.1:828155-846248 GCA_026874005.2 Erythroxylum coriaceum
ACACACAAGGTTCATCAGGATTTTGTGAGAAACCAAACTCTTTGATTGTTTCATCAAATCGGATGTTCCAACTCCTAGATACTTGGTTCAATCCATAAATGAATTTTTGAAGCTTGCATACCTTTCTGCCATTTTTGGATACGAAGCCCTCAGGTTGTATCATAGACACATCCTTAACTAGATTTTCATTTAGGAAAGACGTCTTCACATCCATCTGCCATATTTCATAATCATAATGAGTAACAATGACTAGAAGTATTCTAATGGAATTAAGTATAGCTACGGGGCTAAATGTCTCGTCATAATCAACTCCTTGTCTTTGACGATAACCTTTAGCGACTAGCCTTGCTTTATAGGTAATCACATTACCTTCCACGTTGATTTATTTCTTGAAAATCCATTTGCACCCTATAGGTTTTAATCCTTTGAGTGACTCAACCAAAGTCCATACTTGGTTTTTATACATGGAATTAATTTCAAACCTTATAGCTTGAAGCTATTTTTCAGATTTTGAACTCTTCAGAGCTTCTTTATAGGTTGTAAGCTAATCATCTTCTATGAGTAATACGTCATTGTGTTCGCTTACGAGAAATCCATATCTCTCCGGTACATTGCGTATCCTACTTGACCTATGAATATTTTGTGTGTCAGAAGGTTCAACTGCTGTCTCATCTCTGTGGACAACAATTTCGGGTGCAAAAAATTGATTTGCATCTGTTTAAGCATCATGAATTTCATCAAGTTCAATTTTGCTCCCACTGTTTTCTCTTAAAAGAAACTCTTTCTCTAAAAAGACAGCATGCTTTGAGCCAAAAATCTTTTGCTCTAAATCATTACAGAATTGATACCCAATTGATTCCTTAAGATATCCTATAAACAGACATTTATCAAATTTCGCTTCGAGTTTGTTTGATTGAATCCACTTCGCATAAGTTGAACAACCCTAAACTTTCATATGAGAAAGATATGGCTTTTTTTAGTCCATATCTCATATAGAGTAACTTCAACTATCTTAAAAGGGACTCTGTTTGTCACATAAACAACAGTCTCAAGTCCATAACCCCAAAAGGATTTTGGTAGATTTGTTAAGCCCATCATTGACCTTACCATGTCCAATAAGGTTCGGTTTCTTCTTTTAGCAACAACATTATGTTGTGGTGTGTAAGGTGGAGTCTACTAGGATACTACCCCATTATCTTCGAGATAAGTTAAAAATTTCTCGTTTAAGTAGTCACCCCTTCGATCTAATCAAAGTGTCTTAATACTTCTACTGAGTTATTTCTCTACTTCATGTCTAAATTATTTGAACATTTCAAACGCTTCAAACTTATATCTCATTAGATACACATACTCATATCATGAATAATCATCGATAAAAGTAATGAAGTACACAAAACTACCTCTGGCATGAATGGATATTAGACCACATACATCAGAATGTATTAAATCTAATAACCCATTGATTCGTTCACCTTTTCCTTTAAAAGGTAATTTAGTCATCTTGCCTAACAAGCAAGATTCACAAGTGTCATATGATTCATAATCAAATGACCCTAGGCTACCTTTCTTGTGTAGCTTATACAGTCTTGGTCCTTCATTCCCCTTGGTTGCATGTTAAGTTTTTCACCTCTCAGAACGTGACTTGAAGAGTTGTTCCTATTGCTCTCCTCGATTTGCCCATCTTTTCCTTTGACAAGGTTCCCCTTTTCTTGATTACCTACATCAAACATATTAGAAGGGATCGCAATATGATTATCAATCACGTTACCACTTCTTAGAATCATAACAGCCTTGGCTTTTTTAGGTTTTAATGGGCAACTTTCCTTTTTGATTGCCTTGCAATTGAGTAGCAAGTTGCCCCACTTGAGTCTCAACCCTCTTTACAGAAGCTTCCAATGAATGAAATCTTTTGTTGTTCATCTATTAATTCTGAGCGGTCGCTTGAGTGAACGCATTCATGCTTTCCTCTAAAGAAGGCTTTCTAGGTTGTTCTGACTTGAATATTGCCCTTGGAACTGATTTTACCTTTGAAAATTCTGATATGGTGGATGGGGCTACAATGGTGGGTTGATGGACTTCTAAGAGAAATTGGGGTGGTTTCTCCAACCAGGGTTGTAGGTGTTTGAATATAGGTCATTCCACACCCTCGGTTGAAAACCATTAAGTGAATTTGTTTGTTCTTCCTCAACTGCAAATGATTCAAAAGAATACGAACTAACATTAGCCCCATGACCAAAAGTTCCACATGTACCACATACCTTATGACTCAAAGCGTCTTAAGATTGTCTCATAGTCAGCATTTTCACATGCTTTGTGAGCTCCACCAATTGCATAGCCATTTCTTGATTTGAGCTCACTTCATGAACTCCAGCTCTTCTCCCTCTCACATTCGTTTGTTGAGAAATGGCCCCTAACATTTCAAAGCTCTCATATGTTTCTTTTGCAGTCTTCTCTCTCACAGCTCCTCCTACTGCATTGTCCACCGTATACTGACATTGTTATGTCAATCCATCACAAAAGAACTAGCTCTACATATACAGTGGAAAATGATGGTGTGGACACTAAATGAGCAAGAGTTTGAAGCATTCCCATGCCTTATGGAATGGCTCTCCCTCTATCTGAGTGAAGGTAGCTATCCTTGTCTACAACTCAGAAGTCTTTTGATAAGAATAGAACTTTCCCATGAACTTGTTGTACACCTCTTCTCACATAGTCCATAAATCGGAGGGAACAGTCATCAGCCATACCTTGGCCCTATCCTTCAATGTGTATGGGAAGCACCTCATCCTGAATTGATCTTCATTTAGGCCATCCAAGGCCATCAAATAGGAACATCTAAAGAGTGGTGTAGAATTCTTAAATGAAGTTTAAAGGGTCTTCATTGAGAACCCCATAGAAAGATGACAACATATTGTAGTGGTTACTCTTCAACTCATAGTTTTTGGCTACCTCTCTTAAATGAATGCATGAAGTAGTAGTACCAATTACAGGTCTAGCATACTCCTTCATTACTGGTTGTCTTTCACCCATCCCTTGATCTTCTGGTTTGAATCCCTCGAGATTGTCTTCAAAGTCCCTTAGAAGATCTCTTATTTGATGTACGCTGTAAATAAAGGGAGCAAGTCACCTTTGTGAGACCTCTTTCCTCGTATAAACCAAATAAAAACAACAGTGAATTAATAAGAAAATTACTAAAACAACTCAATGCAATAGGATGACAAAAATGCATGCATAAATAGACAAAACAATCGACGAAACAATCAAAATCACTTTAACAAATAAAAACAATCAAAATTAATTTAAGTTCAAAGCATTAAAAACCTCCCCGACAACAACGCCAAAAACTTGTTATGCCCAAAAAGTTCTAAAAAGACCTAGGCTATCCTACTCGCAAGTATACAAGATAGTTGTAGTTGATAACCCAGGGTCGTGTCCCACATAGGTGAAACTTGTCAACTTAAATTAAGTTTGAATTAAAAATAAAAACAATATAGTCTTAGACATTCTATCCCAATTATTGAGTGAAAACTTTTAAGGAAAATTACAAAATTAAATTGAAAAGTAGACGGAATCAATTGGGAGCAAAGACAAATAGATTAATCAAAGTACAAATACTCTTGAGAATTAATTTCACTAATTTAATCTCCTATGCATGAGTAAGGGAAAATGATTGAATTGTTGTCTTACTAAAATTAATAGCTAGATTCTAAATCGATTCAAATAATGATCTAGTCTAACTTTCATATTCAACAACTTATTATCTGAATTAATTATGAAAACTCGACTTCCAATTGCCACTTAATATATTTTTAGTTCTTAACCTAAATGTCCATAGTTCTCGATCAGTATTAAGCTTCATCTCTCGAAACTTCATTTAACACTAAAATGATGCAAAGTTTGGCCATTCTATGATGTCCATTCAGTTCATAAACCACAACAATAAATAAGACAATAGATTTGTAACCCAATCATGCATATTCAACTAAATAGCTACACGAATTCTTAAGAAAAGAGATCAGCCCATCACGGATATCATAACATTCATCATCATTAGATACTTTAATCACATGTTACTGTCAACAAAAGTATTAAAGCAATAATAAAACAGTGAATACTGAATGGATATTAAAAGAAAACAATTAACAGTTGGCCAAACTAATAAGAGTATAAGTCAGTTAATAATAGACAGTAAAATGAAAGAAACAAAGCAACAAATAAGGAACATAATAGGAAAACAAATTAATGGGTGAAGAGTTATGGAGATCTCCAGCTCCTCTCAAGCTTCTAGCTTTGGACTCTCACCTACTTTAGCTTCTCACCTAGACGAATGTTCACTTAGGTCGAATGAGATTTAGCTCCAGCTCTCGCTTTCGGCCTCTCCCAAGCTTCCACCTCTCTGCTGTTTTTCTCTTCTTCCCGACTCACTATGTTTCCCTTCTCTGTTTCTCTTTTCTCTCTCTATCTCTCTGTTACACTTGAATGTGTTTCCATCCCTTGGTATTGTGTGAGTGAATGGAACAGTGTCCTTATAGTGAAAGATTGCCGCCACCCTCCTTAACATTCCTTTTATCAACTGTCTTTAGGTCTAGGTTTTGTGTTTGAACGTCTGAAGCTGCCACATGTTAAACCTACGAATAAAAATTAAGGCATTTCACAGGTGCGAAGTAAGTCATGGGTGTGACTTATATGTCATGCCTGTGCATGTTAAATATAATGCACAGTTGTGACTTAAATGTCATAATCATGACATGTTAAATACCATGCACAGTCCTATATTGATGAAAAACATTGGTGAAACATGGCTGTATGAGAAAAATATTAAGCATACATGGTGATGAAGAGAATCGTGGAGTAAGCAGCTGGAAAAATGAGAGAATAATAGCTAGTGTTTCATGCAATTAACGTGAATGATTAAACATCTATATTAATGCATGTTACTTGGAGTATGACTGTGTGTGCATGGCTGTGAGAATGAAATTAACGTGAAGCATGCATGGTGAGATGAGAGCATTGCAGCTGGAAAAATGAACATGTGTGCATGGAATGAACATGTGTGTGTGTATGGTATTAACGTGTGTGCGCATTTAAACTGTGTGTGTATGCAATTAATGTGTGTGTGTGTGTAGAATTAATGTGTTTGTCTTAATGGAATTAAGTGGAATTAATGTGTTTGACATGCAATTAATGTGTCACACCCATTTTCATGCAAAATTCTCCTAATTTCTATGCAACATTCACAAGATAATCAAATTAACATTCATGCAACATTCACAAGATAATCAAATTAACATTCATGCAATATTTACACCATTTTCACTTAATTCATCTCACAATAGGATCAAAACACAAGGATTTTATAACCAAAATCAAGATGTAAAGGTGATTAAGAACAATAGAAAGGTTTTGGTTGAATTCGATTAACAGAATAAAGGAAAAACTAAAATATTGAAATTAAATCAATTCAAATAACGCAAAAGTGGTAAAATTGACAAATGAGTTTCAAATCTAGTTCTCAATTCAATCTCAACCTTCACACGAGTGAGCACAATTAATGGTCACGTTATTCTCGTACCTCTCTTTGAAACTATTAATCATAGATTAACAATAAGTTTTGTTAACCCCATTTTTCCATTAGGTCTTATCTAATCAAAATAAGCTCTTTAATTAGGTCTAGCTATCAGATAACCTAAAATAAGTTCTTTAGATTTAGTGTGATGACTGCATTATATAATAGGAAAATAGGTTAATCTAGGTAACAACCATACAAGCTCTAGTTATTTAACCTATTATATGTTATCCTTAATAATGCATAACCATTAGCTTACAACAAGTGAATCAAAGTTACGATGATTACATATTGTAGTCTAGATTCTAACAATGGGTTCAAACATGAATAATCTATTTAAGAGTGAGAACATTAATCATTCACACATGAATCCCAAAACATTAAACAAAGAATAATACAATCAATTCCAAAAGAGAGTGAGAACAACACTACTAGACTACAAAATGCCCAAACATGTTCTTCAGCTTCAATATCCCCTTTGAATCGAAAGGATGAAGTTTAGCTCCTCAAAGCTCTTAAAGAGGTAAAAAATTTGCCCCCTTTTGTGTTTCTCAACTGTTCCTTCCTTTCTTTGGCAACTTAAATATCCTTTTATAGGAAAAATTAGGTTCTACAAGATATATGGCCAGTTACACAGGTGTGTAGCTAATAATGTGTGTCATATTTACCCCAATTTGCAAATATACAAGGTTCTGATGAGCTACATGATCACTTACACGGCCGTGTATTATAGGTATCAAAAAAAGTTTTGGCATTGAATGTCTTGACTTTTATTAATATTAAAAATGAATTATAAAATTCTTTTGTAGTTCGCACATACTAGGTTGCAGGAGAGGTTGAAATTGTATCTTTGAAATCCTACATGTTTCTAGAGAGTTACATGGTCTTATACATGATTGTATAGGATGTAAGAACTTCATTTATTTCATTTTTTTGTCCCATCTTCATACTAATCCATCTCCTTCTTGTTCCATAAAATGGAAAATAAGATTAAACATCAATAGGACAACTCCAAAGATATGCTTTTAGCTCATTTTACTTCTTGGTTTTCCAACTTGTTCCTAAAACAAAATATAAACCAAAATAGGTATCTTAAGCACATCATAACGTTACTCAATAAGTATTAGGGAGTAAATATATAGTCAATCAAGCACTCATTAAGTTCTCCAACACTTAGCTTTTGACTATCATTGGGCAACAAAAAAATCAAAATCACAATCTAAAACACTTCTTCCTTTTCCATATTTCTTAAGAATAGATAATGATAAGAAAAAAAATCACTTTCAAAACCATAGCAAGAATTAAACATTCAATGTTTTTACTCATAATCAATCAACAATCACTCCCTTTAAAAACTGAGCAATCTAGGGGTACAATTTGACAAGATGTGTTTAAAAAAAGATAGATCTATAGGTAACATTCCATGACTTTGCATATCATTTCGATTCTCCACCATTAAAGATTCACGTACATAATCATGAATCAAAGGAATTTTTAAGGTTGTAATGGGGGCCAAAGGTTAAGCTAAAAAGTATTTGGATAATTTATTTCAAAAGCCATCAAATCTAGTGAAGCAATAAAAACACTTAATGGAGTATTTGGAGCAAAAATTGACATCCACTCAAGAGTGGGTACCATCAGTTATGATAGATGCAAAAACTATGTTCACAGCTTAGATTCAAGCCTTCACAATATAAATCACATAAAGCATAATGAATTAGAAGGAATCACTTATAAAAATTAATGATAAACAATACATTATGACCATAAGGAGTGATCCTTCATAACAAATTCTCCCTTATTTATATCATAATCAATTTACTCATTTCATACAACTTTCAGAGGAAATATTAACATGAATTAATTTATAAAAAAAGATTTTCCTCCCTGAAAACTTTCTTTTAATTTTTATTATATTTTTAAAAGAAAAAATTGAAAATACATCAACAATGAAATTCATTGATAAAAGATATAATTTCAATCCATCAATTATAACCAACTTGTATATATCCACACCCCCCATACTTATGCTCTTGTGTATCCACAAACATCAATAATCTCAAATGTTGCTCTAGTTTTAAGGCTTAGGTAAGACATTTGATTAGGTTAAAGGCTCGTAATTTGGTTAGAACAAAAATAAAAGGCTAATAAAGCTCAAGGGGCTTAACAAAGGAAAAATCATATCATTAGATAGGTTGTTTGGCTAATATAACTCATAAAACAAATGTAACTCATAGTTCTTGGAGTTGGAGGAAACTTATTAAGGTTAGGAATATTATTGGGAACCATTTCAGAGTTAAGATAGGAAATGGAATTTCTACTTTCTTATGGCAGGATTTTTGGCACCCTAGAGGTATCCTCAAGGATCTCTCTACGCCTAAAGCTATCAATGGTTCAGAATTTCCAATGAATGCAAAAGTAGCTGATGTTATCAGAGACAATATGTGGTGCTGGCAAGGAGCCACAATTGAGACAATTCACATGTTCAAGCCTTTATTATACCAACCTGATCGACCCCAATCTGATAGATTAGAATGGACTGTAAACCCCTAAAAAATTTACACAAATGCTTCAGCATATACTTTGATGAGACCTCCTTTTCCGAAAGTATCTTGGCATAAATTAGTGTGGCGTAAAGGTTCCAGGCCAAGGTTTGCCTTTATCTTGTGGCTTGCTTTCCTTAATAAACTTCAGACAAGGGATCAACTCCTTTATACTTATATTCCTAATCACTGCTCCCTATGCTACTCAGATAATGAATCTACAAACCACCTTTTCTTTGAATGCTCCTTCTCAAAATCAGTGTGGCTACACTGCCTCATCCACTTTCAGATAAACATTCCCAACCTCCTAAATCTCCCTTCCATTCTATTTTGGTTTAACCATCCTCAAAGCCATATAAACATTGACCTCAACATTTTTACATTCTTCTTTCTGTTATTGTGTACAACTTATGGTTCGAGAGAAACCTTAGAACTTTAAAAAATATAGCCATGGAAGTGGGGTACATTAATACTAAAGTGATCTTCCAAGTAATGGAGCAACTCAGCTCAAACACTGAGAGAAGGTAAATAGAGGGTTATGGCTTGTTATCTTGTTTCTTCTAATTTTTATTTTACAGATTCAGGAAAATGAAAGGATACTAACCCTCTCTGTCAACAAGAGAGGCATAAGATGCAGTAATGGCTGAACCTATAAAAATTATGAAGATTGTACATGACATCCAAAGCTACAAGGTTGGTTCCAAGGTAAAGGAGCTTGAGGGTAAGGCTAACTTCAGTGATGGATGGTTTCAAACGAATGATATTAGAAATATTAAAAAGAGATGCTACAAGAATGCAGTGAACAAACTGATAGTTTCGGGAAAGGAAGTCTACTCAAACCTGCGTATATGAAATGACAATACTAGGATGTTTTGTATATGGACTTCTGCAGTTTCATTTCATGTGTATTGCACTGTGAGCATGTATTTACTTTAGGCAATAACTTTCAACAAGGCTATTTCGGGTGGGTTGATTTTGTTTTTAGTTTGGTATGAGATATATTTTTTAGACAATCTCTACCTATGTATGTAAACCCTTAATTCTTATTTAATTATACAACTGATTTATCCAAAAAAAATGGTTCCTATATTATTTTCATGTTAATGAATGTGATAAAAATATTTTCTCAAATAGAAAATCAAATCAAAGCCAAGATGTACTTATCATGAAGGTCACACATGATAAAAGATAATGAGACTGATATAGATGTGTTCGTCTAAAAAGGCTCAAAATCTCACTGGCTTATATTTACCCACTAGTCACTACTCTTCTAAAGTTAATGTACATTGACTAATCAAAATAGTAAAAAAAAATGCCCAATTTTTCATGAATTTTTCTAGTTAGTTATACTCTCTAATTATAACTATATAGTATCAGAAGCAACAAAAAAGAGAAAATGTTTTTTAACTTAAAATACATAAGAAACAAATGGACTTAAAATCACACATGATAAACAAGATCCTTACCTCCACACTTAAAACTTACATTGTCCCCATATAACATTAAATGCAAGAAATGAAGCATTTAAACAAAAACAACAATTGTGAAAATGTAAAGGCAAAGGAACAAACTACCCTTAGGTTACTTCCTAAGTAGCACCTTTGTTTATTATCATTGGCTCACCTTTATATTTTCCTCTTCAAGTGATGCCATCTGGGTCTTCAAGGATCACTGCTTTCATATTCTCCATTTGGAATCTTTTATAGTATGATTTCAGGCATGACCATTCAAATTAAATGTCTTTTTTCAAACTCTATATCCCTGCTGCGTCAAATAGAAAGACATTAGAAACCATAAAAGGAATGACCTAATGAGAAGGTAACTTATTTAGGAATAATTTGAGTCTAGAAGGATAGAGAAGCACTTTCTGACTAATAACAAAGCTTTTCCTCAAGATCATCTTGTCCTAGAAAGCTTTGGTCTTTTCTATATATATCATTGAATTATAATAAGATTCATTTTGCATCTTATAGCTCTTGCAATTGTACCTTTCTACGTACTCCCACATCATCAAAATTCATATTGTAGTGCTTGATAGCCCAATACACCTTATGCTGCAGCTCCACTGGAATGTGAAACAACTTCCTAAACACTAATCTATATAGGGACATATCAATTAGCATTTTATAGGTTAACCTATAAGCCTACAATGCATCTTCCAGCCTCAAGCTCCAATCTTTCCAATTAGATTGAATAGTTATCTATTAGATTGACTTGATTTCTTAGTTAGCTATCTCAGCTTGGTTATTGGTCTGGGGATGGTAGGAGGTGGAAACTTTATGTATGATATGGTAATTCTTGAACAATGTTTTCATCACCCTATTGCAGAAACGTGTTCCTCTGTTGCTTATAATGGATTATAGCATCCTAAACCTAGAAAGGATATTAGACTTTAAAAAATTTGAAATAATCTTAGAGTTATTAGTTTTGGTGGCTTTAGCTTCCATCTATGTGGAGACACAATCAACTACAAGTAACATATAATGAAATCCAAAAGATGAAGGAAACAGTCCCATAAAATCAATACCCCTAAACATAAAAAAAATTTCAAAAAAGAATGAGAATTTGTGTTATTTGACTTCTACGGGACAAGTTACCTAATCATTGGCACCTATCGCATGACTTTCAAAAGACATATGCATCCTTAAACAATGAAGGCCCTTATAGGTAGTCCGTTTTACCCAAAGTGTCCTCCACAACCGCACGGATGACAGAAGGTCAAGATAGAAGGTGTCTTGCTCTCAGGAACTCACCTTCTTATGACTTGGTCTGTGCAGTGCCTCTATAGATAACCACACATAATACTTGGCTTCACTTTTCAATTTATCCCTTTAAGCCTTTGACAAACGTATAGGTAATTTGTTAATAATTAAAAAATTCATAATATTTGTATACTATGAAGGTGTCAAATTGGTGGGAAATAACTGCTCATTTGGAAATATTTCTCTCAACAGAACTCTTTTCTAATCAAGTGGCTGAGGTGATCAACAACCACATTTTCTGCCCCCTTCTTATCTCTTATTTCCAAATCAAGCTCTTGAAGGAGAAGAATCAATCTGATTAACCTCAACTTTGTTTCTTTGTTACTAAGCAAGTACTTCAAAGTTGTATGATCAGAGTAAACAATAACCTTAGCACCTAGCAAGTATGAACAAAATTTTTCTAAACCAAGCACAACATATTAAATATCTTTTTCAGTTTTGGAATAATTTCGTTAGGCTGGATTGAAATATTTGGCAGTGTAGTAGATGACAGGTGCAATTTTGCCTACACTTTGTCCCAGAATTGCCCCCACTCTTTTTCTAGTATAAGTAGTTCCAAAGATATCTACTTATACTGAACTTACCCATTTACTGTCAGAGATAGGATAAATGACTCCAATATTGAGAAGCTTCAATACTGCCTTCTTCACAACTTCCATCATTGGAGGATTCATTTGCATTGTGCTTACTTGGTAGACTTGTCATCCTCCTTAAGCAAAATGTGATGCATGTATATAGAAGGGCTTATTCCTCGAATATTTGTAATTGTCCATCTATTGGCTTTCTTATGCTTTTTTAACACATGAACCAGTTTATCTTCCTGACTAGAAGTCAAAACTGCAAACATAATAACTGGAAGAGTTTAATTATCTCCCAAATATGCATGCTTTAAGTAGGTAGGGCAGTGGTTTCAACTCCAACTCCACATCAGGTACCTGCACATTAGAAGGTAATAGCCTCTGGTAAGATTCAGATAATTAGAAGGTAATAGCCTCTGGTAAGATTCAGATAACTATATGGAAGCTAGTCCATACCTTGTGGGAGAGGTTTCGAAAGAATGTAAGGTAGATTCCATCTCAGTTAACTTGTCTCCCAACTCAACATCATAAATGGCTTTTGATAAGTGTGAATTGCATAATGTTTTAGGGCTTAGTTTAATATGTATTTAAGTGTTAACTTAACCATTTAGTATGTGTTTAGGTTAAAATTGTGATAGTTTGTTAATTAATTGTGTTCAAGCATTTTTATGGGTTAGTCAAGTCTTTAAGCTTAATAATTATGTCTTTGAGGTACCTTGATGTGTTTGTTAACGTTTCAGGGTCAACATTAAAGAATGGAGAAGTTTCAGAGACACTCAGGTGGAAACAACAACCCACGATCGTGGCACAATAGGCAATGATCGTGACAGAAGCACTGGAGTCAGCCCGCGATCCTGGCCCATATGCCACGATTGTGACAAAAATCAAGGGCATGGCCCATGATCATGGCTTGATTGCCACGGTCATGACAGAAGGCTCAAATGTGGCTTACGATCGTGGCCTGCGTTGGGCAGTTTTGAGGGAGTTTTTAGACCTTTCGGATCCTGAAAAAACCCTAGGGTTGCCTAGAACACAAAAGGTATATAAAGAATAAGAAAAGAAAGATAAGGGAGCTTTTGCATAAGCCATTTGGACTGAAACCCTAAAGAGAATTGTTGAGAGATTGAGAAAGAGAAAAAGGAAGAGAGAAGTGGAGAAGAAGCTGACATTGACATACTTCTCGAATTTGGAGTTTCGCAATGTCATTGCCTCCCATCTCTGTTCAAAATCATATTTCTTGTTATTTTCCATTTTTATTATTGTATAAAATTAGGAGTAACAATTTGATGATAGGATTGTGAATGTTGAGATATTCTATACTCACCTTCGGGTTTTTTATCTTTGATTTAATAAAATCTAATTGTTTATGTTTATTGGATTTATTGTGATTGATTTTTGTGATTGCATCATTCGGTAATAGACTGATAGGGTGAATTGAATGCAAAATAATTAAATTAGGCTAACGAGAGTTAGGTGATTTAATAAGAACGAGAAATTAATCAAATCGGTAATTATGTAAAAAGAGATCTCATATAGGTTCCCGATAGTTTATTGGACAACTTTATATCTAATTAGGGTTTTGGATAGATTATTAATTAAGAGATTGCAATTTTCCATAATTTGATTAAGGTTTACAATTTAAGGTTAATGGTTATAACTCGAGAGAGAGTAATCATCTATAGGATCGAATAGGACCAATAATTCATAGTCAATTTGGTTAGTATTAAATATAGGTAAAAATTTCCCTTTCTCTCAATTAATAGTTCCTTTAGGTTGATTCTTAAGAGTGGTTGTAACTACTACTTTCTTAATATTTTCATAAATAATTCTTAAAATTGAGTTGTATGATTGAATTAAATTCTTGCCTTAGTTTTGTTACATTTTGAATTATTGCAAATTATTTTGGCCTTAGTTTTAGGATTAGATTATTCCTCCTTGTGGGATCGACCCCTTAGGTACTACGCGAATGACCCATACACTCTCGGATTATCGGGGTTATTAATTAGAACTTACACACATCAAAAACCACGATTAAGTTTTTGGCGTCGTTTTCGGGGAGGTGATTAGTTTAGTTCTATAGCGTAAGGCGTTTAGTTAGTTTTTAATTTTTTTTTCTTCTTTCTTTTCTACTTCTAAAATCGTGCTCTTACATGAACACAAGAGTCATGAGAGGTTAGAGTCGTGTAGCTGAAACCTTAAATTTAGATATCACTCAACTAGACGAACCATTAGGAAAGTTCGATCAGAAAAAGAAGAAGAAATCGTGAAATCAACAATGGCCGAGAAATTTCAGCAAAATTTGGACCACGGAGCAAACCAAGGATGACAACAATGGACCCTTATGGTCTTCATAAGACTAGGGTTCAATGCGGCTAACCAAGGAGTAGCTAGGCCACCTGTACAAGCAGCCTCATTTGAAATCAAACTAGCTCTCCTAAACATGCTTCAATAGAATGTGCAGTTTTATAGACTAACGAATGAAGATCCCAATGCACATATAATGAACTTCCTTGAAATCTGTGATACCATTCGGTACCATCAAATGTTAGAAGATGTCAGAATTAGGCCTTTCCCTTTTACCCTTAGAGATAGAGCAAAGGCTTGGTATCATTCCTTTAGCCCAGCCAATGTCACAACATGGGATCAGCTAGTTTGTGCTTTCTCAGACAAATATTTTCCCTTGACTAAGACCACTAAGATCATTAAGGAAATTACCAACCTCAAGCAAAGTGACGGGGAATCGATCTATGAAGTGTGGAAAAGATATAAGGATTTGCAACAGAAGTGCCCACACCATAAATTACCCAAGGAACTCTTGTTGCAAATATTTTATAATGGAGTAACCCCACATACGAGAGGCATAATTGACGTAGCTTTAGGAGGATCAGTAATGAGAAAGACGGTTGATGAAGCAGAAGAGCTAATAAAGGAGATGGCGAGTAATAGCTGCTTATGGACGAACAAGCAGAGTAGACAAACTACTACATTCTGTGAACAAAAAGGAATTGTAGTTGATCAAATGATGGAAATGCAAGCTAAAATTGATAACTTGACGCGAGAGCTCAACAACATGAAGGCTTTATCCTCAGCTCCGGTGAAAGCTGTGCAACTCAAGTGTGAACTTTGTGGACAAATGGACCATGATACGGTGGACTATTTCTTGATGAAGGAAAGTGATCTAGAGCAAGTGAATTATATGGGAGCTCAATATGGACGAGGAGGGGGCAACAATTCCTACTCTAACACCTATAACCCTGGGTGGAAGAATCACCCTAACTTTTCTTGAACAAACAATGCTGGAGGACAGTTCAGGCCTCAAGGACAATCAGGCTTCCAACAAGATAAACCAAGCTCAATGGAATCCAAGTTGGATAAGATTTTAGATAAAGTTGGAGGCATAGAGGATGCACATAAGAGGCTTGAAAGCAAATTCAAGCAAGTCACCAAGAACCACACCTCTTTAATACACAATCTGGAAGTCCAAGTAAGTTAACTAGCGGAGGCAATATCTAATTAAAATGCGAGAACCCTTCTAAGTAATACCGAGTCTAGCCCAAAGGAATAGATCATGGTCATCACTCAGCCCCAGGAAAAGGAACTTAAACATGCAAAAGAAGACGGAGATAAATGAAAAGGACAAATAATCATGGAATTCCTTCTAAGTGAACTCGTAATTGAGCCAATCAAGGAACCTCGACCTAAAATTTCATACCCTATTCTAACTCAGCGAAAGTTAATTTCAAGTAGGGTAATGAGGAATTATAAGAAGGTTGAATCAAACAAGGTTGAGGATATACCGAAATAACTAAAAACGAGGCTCACATTAAAGGAATCAATTAAAAAGAAGGTTAAGGAGAACATAGAGGAAGAAAACCTTAATATAGCACAAAAGAAAGAGAACCCAGACAATTTTTACATTCCTTGCAGTATCAATAGAGTCAACATAGATAGGGCATTCACAAATTTAAGAGCGAGTATCAATATGATGCCCTATACCTTTAGTCAAAAGTTGGGGTTAGGAGAGTTAGAATCCACAAAGATGTTAGTAAAAACGGTCGATAGAATATTTCGTCAACCGAAGGGGATTATTAAGGATGTGTGAGTACATATTGATAAATTTACCTTTCCCATATACTTCTATATATTGGATATTGGAGAAGATGTGGAAACCCCTATGGTCCTTGGACGACTGTTCATAGCCACTGCTCGCTCAATAATTAATGATGATGGGGATAAGCTAACTCTGAGGGTGGGAAAGCAGCAAATAACCTTCAAAGTGTCAAAGGAAGGTAATAGCTCTCCTTTACCTCCAACTAATATCAAGGAAATCGAACCAGGACAATGGGAAGATATTGAGGATCCTGTGAATGCATTCAGAAAGAAACGATCGCGTTGAAGATGGCGAAGGAAGGAGAATCACAAGGAAAGTGGAATCCAGAGCATGGTAGCTTATGTGCAAATTGTGAGATCAGTGACTGCACTACTATTGCACCATTCATTTGAACCACCATGAGCAAAGAAGAGCATTGAGCTACTGACGTTAAAAGAAGCGCTACATGGGAGGCAACCCATGGAATTTTATTTCCTTTGATTGTTTTTTTTTTTAAGTTTGAATTTCGTAGTTATAATTATTTCATTTCCAAATAAAATCGGGAAGGAATAGGACTTTGACATGAATTTGATGATCAATGAAGTACACAAAGAGAGGTGAAAGGGCCACAAAGAGTTAAGAAGTGACTTCAAAAAGTGAAGAAGGATAAAAGGAAAAAATAAAAAAGTTTGGTGGAAAATTGCAAGCCACGATTGTGGCCTATGACGGGGTAAAAAAAAAAAGGGGGACATGCGACTGTCATTATCAAATTTTACCATTTTACCCTCCAATTACCTATATATTTAGTTCTAACTTCATTTTTTCACTCACTTTCATTTTTACTTTATCTCTCTAAATTTTAAACCTCCAAACACTCTCACTTCGCTCTACCCAAATTTCAAACTTCCAGTTTCTTCCAACTTCTATCGACTCGGAAGCCAGTATGCTTCGCATCAAGCAAATAGTAAAGTGTGATTAATCAGCGGGGTAAAACCAAGTCTCGGGACAAGGGAAAAAGAACAGGGCAGTCGATTACTGATCACTTTTCCTAATCTTCTCAAATGAGGAAGGTACTTGTTTTCATTGCGAGACAAGGTCAAAAGTTTAGCCAAAAAAATTCAATGGGGTCAGTTCATTCAATTTCAATTCCTAGTTTACAAAGAACTTACCTTATAATTTTTAACATCCTTTCAGTACGAATCCAACAAACCTAGGGAATTGTGGTTTAGGTTGCGGGGACAACCTTATGGGCTTGATTATGAAACTTTGTATCAAATTTATGGGTTCTTAGAGTCCTCTGTAGTGGATCAACACAATGATTTCCATGTCCCCCCTATTGGACTGAACTAACTGGGTTAGAGCATTTTGACGCTAAGAATACACACAACAACATCATTAGGAGCCATGAACACTTGTTAATGCACAAGTTCATGTGTCAAACCATGTTTGACAAAACTGAAACCAACAAATGTTCGATGAAAGAACTTTTCATATTGTGGTGCATAGATCATGGCATCCCAGTTTGTATAACCACCCACATCTTTAACGCTATTATTGGTGCTCGAGAGAAGAGGAGCAATAACTTAGGAATGGCCGACTTGGTTTCGGCCATAGCTAATAACTATGGAGTTGAGTGCAACAAACTCACATTCTACCGTCCTGAATTCATAAACCATCATCATTTATGGAGAGCTGAAATCTTGAAATCCCATGATATGGAACTTCAGGATATTAGTGCCAAGACACACATCAAGGGTAGGACTAGTCAAGCAAGCTCAAGTGCTCAACAACAACAAGAAGAGGATTCGACCAGCAAGGAATCCAAGGAAGAAGAAGAAACAGAAGCACCGAGATGGAAGAAAGTATTAGATACATGTTAAGGTTATGTAAATATAGCGCCCTAGAAAGCAAGTGTATTTACATATAACTTAATTTTCTTCCAGTTACAATATTGTAATGAAAATATTTATTATTAATAAAACAAAAGAGTTTGGTTTTATTGGTATGAGCATAATATAACTAGTCATAAGGTACCAAGGTTCCTTTGTAAGTAATATACATATATATGGAAATGTATAGGAAACATGTATATTATTAGAATCTAAATTAATTGATTCACAGTCGAATAATTAAGTTGGTCGTTTGATTATGGTTTAGACTGTAATGTTGCGATTTACCTTCGTGTAATTAAAGGAGTCGACTTCAAGGGAATGATAGTAGTTAACTATCGATAATGGCACTATTAAATGAATTTGAAATTGCGTATGTTTTTTAAAGAATAAAGTAGGTCGTTACTTTAATTTTAAAACATACACCTTAGCACTCGTTTATTATGAACCACAAACTTGATGAGTGGTGAACTCATGTGTATTTTGTTAAGCATGTAAACACTTGTCGCTACCATCTGATTTTGCACGGCACCGACCGGTACAAGCCAATATTTTAAATACCGTAAATTTTAAAAAATAGGACATTTTAACAAAATTTTCCCTCCCACGTCCACCTCCCTCCCTTTTCAAACATTTTTTAACTAACTATTTATTTCAATTTTTAT
>JANQAP020000105.1:891530-906370 GCA_026874005.2 Erythroxylum coriaceum
TGTTAATGAAGATAAGGTTGTTGAGATTTATGACAATCAGTTGTCTTAATTGTATTAAAGAGTATCATGAGATTTTCAATTAAATGTTAGGATAGGATATCTGTATTTCCGAATAAGAGTTAGACTCCGAAATCGGGGTCTAACAATATATCTATATTAACATCATAATGACATTCATCTGAGTATTTACTAATAGAGAATGACACCTTACACCTTTTCGTGATATATATATCATCGGTATTTGTAATCTATATGATGTTATAGGGTTTGGGATAAGGCTCAGTTGACAACTTTAGCTTCTTAACTACCGATTTACTAATGATATTCTTTTGGCTACCTTCATCAATGATTAACTTACAAATATTTCCTTATACGATACATTTAAAGTGAAAAATTATTATAATTTCCAATCTTTATGCTCCTTTTTAGAAATTATTAATCTCCTAATAACTCTAATAAAGCCATCTTCTTCTTCCTTAGGGTATTCAAAATTTTCCCCCTGTAGCATACACTCCTCTTCTTTAAAATCTCTCGTTACTTACTCCATTGTGTTAACAAACTTTTACTTTTGACATTCATTAGAACAATGGCCTAGTTCCCCATATTTAAGGCACTTTAAAGGAGTTGATTTAGTGTAACAAAGGTTTAGTAGATGGTGTAACTTATTTGCTGAAAATTTAGTCATTATTATTTCCTTTTGTTCCATTAATGTGTGTGGGAGTAAAGTTAACAACTTCTTTTCCTTTTTCACTTATCACTCTCTTATTATTCCCCATTCTCCTATAATCTAGTTACCTCTTATCAATCAACATCTTAGCCCTTATAGCTAAATTCCTTGCATCATAAACATTCAAAACCATATGAATCCCAATTTTATCTCAAAATTTTTCCTTCAAACTCCTCAAGTAGTGAGCAACTTATTGTGGTTAGCTTTTTTCCAAATTATTTTAAGCTTCCAATCTTATAAACTCATCATTATACTCATGAATAGTCTTACTCCCTTAAGTACATTTATGATAAACGTTGAACAAATACTACTTATAATCTAAAGGAAAAAATTGTCTCCTCAATAATTGTTTCATCCTTGCCTAAGTAGATATTAGAGCTTGCCCCTCTCTTTGCCTATTCTCTTTCAAGTGATTCAAACAAATGACGACTCTCCTTTAAGTCGATAAGTAGCTAACTTTTCTCTCATATGAAATTTCATTATAATCAAATAACCTTTCCACTTCTTCTAAACAGTCTAAAAAGGCTTCTACGCTAAGGTAACTTCTAAAAGATGTAATCTCTACCTTTAGCCTATATTCATGATCACCACTACCTTATTTAAGGCAATCTCTCTCAAGATGGTTTCCTCATCTTACTGAAATCATCATCTCTTACAAAAGGTTCTAGAGTTAAGGTATTGTATGGGTAACTTCCTTATCCGCTATTTCCACAAATCTTCTGTTATTTTTATCTTCTATTAATATCTGTAGTTCCCCTGTGATTGTAGCCGACTATTGTTTGAATTATGAATAACAGTCCTACGTTCTTTGATTCTTCTGCAAACAAAATGCCATCATTAGTATTATTTTCCATTCTTAGAAAGAAAACAGTTTTAAAAGGTTCAAAGCGATACCATTTAATGCAGCAAAAAAGATAAACAAACACAATTCCAATTAAAAAATTATAAGATCAAAATTCTCAAATAAAAAAATTTTATTAACAGAGAATTATTTTAATCTTTCTAAAAAATTGTTTAAATAGGTTTACATAATCCCTTATTAACCTTAGGAAGAGTTCTTGACAAAATAGGAAGCATTAATTCATCTTAAAAAGAGTTCTAGATAAAATAAGAATCATCTAATTCATCTTAAGATAAGTTTTAGATAAAATAAGAAAGTTATAAAAAATTTAGTAAATATGAAATAAGAAACTAATAAAATAAAATGGGAACTTATTCAAAATCTCACAAAGAAGGATGTTGGTTAAGGCCTGATCACGTGGTAATAAATGTCCTATTCTGCCAAAGGATAAAGAAATACAGAGAGGATGTTGAATAGGATGTGTTCATGTATTATTAATAAATGTCTTAATCTGTCTGATAATTCAAGTACCTCGTCAATTTCATCATGTGACACAGAAGCCTTTGTAAAGATCACCAATAAAGGTGGCTATCCAAAAAGTAATAAGCAAAGAGATTAGTAGCCCTGACCTTACTTTATTTAAGCTTGCATATAAGTCTCGGCCTAACCCAGTATGACCCAACTCAGTCTGACCTAAAGTTAACAGGCTCAACTTGAGCTCGAGCCTTTTTCAAATTTAGGCTTCCGAGCTTGAGCCCAACTTAGCCCAAAGCCTAACTTTTGCATCATTTTACATAGTAAAAACAAAACATCATTTTACATAATAAAGCAATTAGTTTTATAGTGTAAAACGAATACTATTATAGAGTAAACTGACATCATTTTACACTAGGGTATATGCTAGATTTAGGTCCCCTCCTCATTCCTTCTGCTATGATTGCGACCTACGTGCTTCATTTACTCACACCTCAACCTCCTCTCTTTCCAAAGTTGCATTTTTCTTCTATTGCACCTATGACTTGCCTCTCTAGCTTTTCCATATTTGTGATCTTCATCTATTGAGTTTGCAGCCTTCCTCTATAAAGTATAGGTTTTCTGATCTCTATAGTACAAGATTATATGGCGTTTCTATACTAAAAATAGGTTACTATTTTTATGTAGTTAGAGTAGTATTCATGATTTATTTTTTATTGATGTATTCTATTTAAAGGTAACTATAATTGTGTTAATTTGTCATTTTAAGTGGGATATTTTTTCTTTCATTTAGGTGGAGGAAATTTATTTAGGTAACTATAAGTTATTTTGGATTGTCGTATCCTTCCAGGGCTTCGGCTTCAATGATGTTAATTTTGTTCCTGCATGATAAAACTAGATCAGTAAAACTTCACCTAAGAAATTGCAAGTTATGTACATAATTCATAAAAAATATGTACCAACAAAAATAGGACATTTTATATAAGGAAAACTTGAAAAATTCCATATAATATGTGATTGATGCAAAGTAACTATTGAACATCCCATTTGTAGAGACTAATAGCACAACAGATTAACGAAAATAAAGCTTGTAGTTAGGCTAACTCTCCTTAAGAGCACAACAGATTAATGAAAATAAAACTTGTAGTTAGGCTAACTCTCCCTGGCTTATAAATTGTATTCTATCAGTAATACCTTCAAATCATTATATCAATACTACCATCATCAGGAACTTGAATTTTTTTGTAGTAGAGTCATAAGAATTATTTTTAAATACCAAATTAGAACAAATTACATAATATTATGCCAGGAAGAAAGCCATCTTAAATTAAAGTCATGTTCCTTCAAATCTATTATAAGGGAACAATAATTAGATTAAGGAAAGAAAAGGGATAATTTTTATTTCATTTGGCTTAAGCTTAATGTTACTTCAATATTGGTATTTATAAGTTCTTTATATAGTGTGCATGGCTGCATGTATGCCTATTTATGTCCTTTTCTCTTTATGTCTATGTTACTTTGTAAGTTTTATCATAGTTTGAGTTGAAAGCTAAGATGTTTCCTATATTCTATTTGACAGAAATTTATTAGAACTTGGATGTTTCTATGTCAATTCCATCAATGTATACTCCCAAAGATAAGTAATGAAGGCTTTTGTGATAGTATAGTAACTTAAAAATGGCCTCCACATATTATTATCATGTGTTTAATATTCATTTAATACAATTATTACACTATCATGTATAATTTAAATAATAATTTCTTTACACGCATATGAAGTATTACGAACTATTGATGATCCTAATTTTAACAGTTAGTTACCCCTTTTAACAATTAGTTACCCCCTTTCCTTTACTGTGAGTTTGTTGTCTTTAATCTTTGTATTTGGAGTTACTTATTTTTCATGTGATTGTTTTGGTTTTAATAACTAAAGATATAATTATTTACTTATGTTTTTTTATATAGGTTTTAAACTGTTGTCTTTGTTTGTTTACTCAAGTTCAATGTCTGCTCTCTATTCTTTACCCTCTAACCCTCCAACTATAATTGAAAATTTCATTTTTGACTTTTTGTAAATTGTATTGTTAAAAATTTTGGATAATATTAGCATGATTGTACTCTTTTGTTTCGATAATAAAATGTTTTCATAATATTACTATTATATTTGTTGCATAAGTAAACTCATGAATTTATAGTATTCATCATGTATATGCTTAGACTGTATCAAAATAAAATTAGTTTGAATATATTTATTTCAAAATTTAGTTTAAACTCATTCATTTCAAAATTTTATGTACATTTAATACATACAATTTTTAAAAACCCTTTCATAACTTTTTGAAGATGAAATGGGTTAGAGAGAGGTTCTCTGTCTTCTCTCTAATCTCTAGCCTTCACTCCTACTCTAATCTTCGTCAAACCTTACTACTCCCTTAACTTCTTGCTGCTCTCCTGCTATCAACATACTTCATTATTCCTTCTCATCATTCCCTAAAACTCATCTTCACCTTTTACCCATTTATTTCCTTTAGATTCTTGATCTTTCCTTTGTCTGTCTTTGTTAAAGTTGCAAAGGCTATAAGATCCTTTCTCCATTCTTACACCCTCTTGCCTACTTTAATTTCCTCTTTTAGTACCTGCATATTTCCACCTAACTTTGTAGACTTCCCAACTTACTACACAACAAAACAATGATAGGGAGGATTTTCCTCCTTCACCCTCTATTGTAGCACCGAAATCTCTCACTCCTTTACCTTAATCTTCATCTGCACCACCCTCACACTTCGCTTCTGCCTTAACCTAAACTTTTTCTTCTTCTTCTTTAACCATTCTTTCACCTAATAGAAGAATATGGAAGTAGGTGGTAGTGGGCTCCTCAAATCTCTCACTACATTTTTGCCCTCTCAAGAGAGAAGCTGGTTGTGTTATTGTCTCCCCAAATATGAAAATTCTACAAGAAGGTGTGAAATCTTAAAAGAACTCCCTCATAGGGTTCTTCTGAGACAAAAGACCTGCAGTTCCTGTTATTAAAAAATGAGCTCAATCAGCATTGAAAATAAAGGCTTTATTGAAGCTTTAATAGCAAAAACAGATACATCATGTTCATCTTTTCTTCCAAAGCTCAAGCATTAAAGGTTATAGAAGAAGGGTCATGTCATAAGTCAAATTTCCTACCCTTTTTATAGCCTTGGCAGCCAGGTTTTTGATTGATTGCAATAAAAAGAGACATGTCCTAATGTGGGTAAACCTCCTCTTGAATATTAAACAACAAAAGGTTTAAGTATAATTGTTAGTTTTCTAGGCAAACCCCTATGTTTGGATGATAATACAACGAATAGGAAGAGGTTAGGGTATGCTAGAATATGCATTAACATGGATATATCCATCAATTTAACGGAAACTATCCTAATTATGAGATTAGGACTTAATGGGTCTCTATATGAGGATAATGTGTCAGTCCAATACCAGTGGAAGCCCTCACTTACTTCTCAAGGTAAAAGATGGATTCCTACGGGTAAAACTTTTCAAAAGGGTGATTATGAGGAGCTAATAGGTGATGGGATCATTAACAAAGAGGATGGACTGATTGAGGAATCAATACCGTGCAACAACACAGATGAAGGACATAAGGATATTGATATAGCAACTCCTGGAAAAGGATATTTGTTGTATCTGATGGTGGAAAAGAAGTCCTTGTTGAAGCTGTTAGTGAGAAAAAGATATCACGATTATTACTGATAGTAAAACTATCATTATGGGTGAGGAGACTACTGTGGATGAATAACCAGTTAACTCTACTGACATTTCTAATGGTCTTGATTAGATGGTTAATACTTGTCCTCCTTCTGAGGACAATAAAGATGATGATCCCCTTATTGGGGAATTTTTGACAGCTACTAAAAGGAAATCTAATAGGAGCAATCAACTGCGCTAAAAATCTTTCAACTTTAAGGGATTTTTTTTATAGCACAAGCCCATAGATTTTTACTCTTTTTGAAACCAAAATCAGACTTGAGAATTTTAGACTTTTGAATAAACTAGGATCTAGATGGAAATTTATCTCTAACCATCAAGCCCATAGGTTTGGGAGAATCATTATTGGATATGATCCTTCTTTGGTGGATGTCCACATTTTTATCATAGAGATGTAAGCTATTCACTTGAAATGTAAACTTCTTCAGGTAAATGTTGATATCTTTTCCTTTTTCATCTATAGTGCTAATCATGTTTTCCAATGGAAACTCTTATGGGAAAGCTTATCAGAGTTCCAGAAGATTGGCAATGGACCTTAGCTTCTATATGGAGACTTCATTTACTTTATATAGAACTGAAGCTGATGGAGATTACAAGTTGAGAAACTTCTCATCTGAATTTAATGACTATGTGGTTAAATTGGAAATCTTTGACCTCTAAAGTCTCAGGGCCACTTCTACATCTGGAGTAACAAACAGACTGGAAGATGGGCTTTGAGGAAAAACTAAATCGAGCATTGGTGAATAAAGCTTGACTTACACAATTTCCTAATAGTGTATCTACTTTCTTAGACCTATTATTTTCAGATCATATGCCTATGTAAATATAGAATCTCCTTTAAAACTAAGGTAGAAGAGGTCCTTTCAGGTTTAACAATCCTTTTCTTGATGATGATGGGTTTTTTTTAGGCTCTTTAGAAGGGTTTGTAGGTTATGGTTGAAGGAGCATAACAATTCATTTGTATCCAGAAACTTAAAGCTATCAAAATAGAGATGAAAAACCTAATGAGTATAATAACTTCGACCACATAGCAAGTTGTTGCTAAAGCTAAAGAAGAATTGGAAGCTATACAACATAAGCTTGCACTAGATCTTGCTAATTTTATCTTATTAAGTATTGAGAAGACTCTTTTAATGTCTTACTTATCAAAAGCCAGGGATCATGACGGCCTCATAGAACAACTAGTTAAAGTCAGTTGGCTAAAAGATGGTGAAAAGTGTTCAAAATACTTCTTTAACTCCATTATAGCCAGGAGAAATGCAAATAGAATCTATTCCCTTAAGTTATAAGACGGAGAGGAAATTTCTCAGCAAAAAGACCTTTTAAAGGAAGTACAGAGATATTTTAAGAGTTTCTATGGTTCTTCTCGTACTTAAGCGACTACTACCCCTCTTTGCTCCTTCATACAAAATAAGATCTTTCAAAAGCAAGCTACAACACTTATTAAACCAATAGAGGAGAAAGAAATAGAAGAGGTAGTGTTTCAAATGCATCCTAATGAATCTCCTAGACTTGATGGATTTAATGGATACTTCTTTCAAAAGACATGGAAGGAAACTGATCTTATAGTAAAGAGAGCAATTATGGAATTTTTTTCTAGGGGAGTACTACTAAAGGAGATCAATAAAACTTATACTTGTTTGATTCCTAAATCCTCTTGTTCCTCTTCCTTGGATGACTATAGGCCTATTGCATGTACCAACTTCCTTTACAAGGTAATTTCTATAATCTTAGCAAATAGGTTGAAATTAGTCTTGGATTCACTGATCTCTAATAATCAAAGTTCCTTTTTACATGGTAGAAGAATTGGGGATAATATTTCTATTCTCCAAGAACTAATGAAAGGGTATCAGAGGAAGAATAGCCCATATAATTGTATCATAAAAATGGATTTCAAGAAAGTTTTTAATCATGTGGAATGGGATTCTATCCTTCAGACCCTACTACTTTTAGGATTCCTAAATGTGTTTTTTAGATAGGTAAAGGCTTGTATTATCACTCCATCTTACTCCATTCTAGTTAATGTATGCCAACTGATATGTTTAAGATTACAAAAGGATTTAGACAAGGAGATCCCATCTCCCCTTATCTCTTTATCATATGAATGAAGGTCCTAAGTCAATTGATTCATCAGAAGGTAAGAGTAAGGACTACAAATTTTATAGTAAATGTAAGAGGGTAGGGCTTATTAACTTATGCTTTACAGATGACCTATTTCTTTTTTTTAAGGCTCATGGTAAATCTATTAAATTGCTCATGTCAACACTGTCTTTATTCAAAGATCTCTGAGGTTTAGAGGTTAACCTTACAAAAAGCCATTTCATTCTAGCTGCCAGTGCTACTATGATGGAAAATAGAATCTCTATAATTATAGGGATGTGTAGGAAGCCAGCTCCTCTGACTTATTTGGGTCCCATTACCATAAAAAGAATACAATTATCTAAATGCTTTCCCTTGATAGAAAAAATATAAAGAAGATGGAGTATTTGGTTTAATAAGGTTCTCTCTTTTAATGGGAGGTTACAACTCATCAAATCTATTCTGAATTCCCTTCATATTTAGTAGTCCTCCAACATATCATTAGCTAAAAGTGTTATCAAAACCATCGAGAAGCTTTTTAGAAGATTTTTATGGGGAAACTTAAACTCGGAAAAACACTTTGCTAAGGTTAAATGGTCAACAGTTTGCGAAAGAAAAGAAAAAGGGCGATGAGGATTGATCTCAATTGCCACTTTTAATAGATCAGAATTGATAAAAAATCTATAGATCCTATTAGACAAGAAATCTCTGTGGATCTGATGGTTCCATAGCTATATCCTAAAAGGATCTAGCCTTTGGTATATTCCTATAAAACCTTCCTTTTCTTGGCCCTTGATTCAACTTTTAAGACTAAGACCCATCTTAGAATCGTTGGTGTTTTGTAAGGTTGGAAATGGTGAAAGGCTAATTTATGGTTTGATAAACTGGTAAAAGCCCTCTAATTCAATCTCCTCAAGCTTTTTAGTTTTGGAAAGGATTTCTAATGTGTCTAGTTTCTATTGCCTTTAGCTGACTTCATATCTTGATTTTGGTTACAAATCTTTGTGTTTTGATCCAAATGTGAGATAAAATGGGTAGAAATGGTGTGAATATAGCATAAATGTTAATTAAATTATTTTAAAAATTTGGCATGAAGGTTGAAGGGAAAGTGATGAAAATTTTGCATGAAAAGAGAAATAAAAAAAGGAAGAAAAGTGGTGACAAGTGTCATCACCTTACGGTGGTGACTTAGCAAGCCCCCATTATGGATAACATCCAAATCAACACCGTGACTAACATTTAAGTGTTATTAAATGTTAGTCACGGTGGTAACTCAACTTGTCACCACCATGACGAGTTGTCGCACGGGGGTGACTTAACTTGTCACCGCCGTGACTACTCCTTGCATTCACTTACTTAAGTTTGACATATGTAGGATGATGACATAACAACCTTACAACCCTAAACCTAGAATCGTGTTATAAATGGAAAAGGAATGAGAGGTAAAGGACAAAAATTCAAAAGGGTTAGACACACACTCATTTGGCTAGTATAAAAAGGAGATAGAGAGAGGTATGGAGGCAGAAAAAAGAAGAGAGAAATAAAGAAGGAAAACAAAGTAAATCAGTGAAGAAGAGAGAAACACAGTAGAGACGTGGAAGCTAGGGATAGAAGTCGAAAGTGAGAGCTGGAGCTGAATCCATTAAACTTGAGTAACCATTTGATTAGGTGAAAACAAGTTGAAGTAGAAGGCAAGAGCTAATGTGGGAAGCTTAAGAGGGGCAGGAGACCAACTGCACTCCCTCATTCAATCCTTATTTGCTCATTTTATTTTTCATTTATTGCTTAGTTTCTTCTTTATTTATTAAACTTATAACTTGTTAGTGTTAAGTTATCATTTTTGTGCTAATGTTGGATGTAAATATCTTTAATGTGTTGAAATTATTAATCAAAATTAATGAAAATATTTATTAATTGTTCTAAGATGATTTTTAACATAGGAAAGATGAAATTGGATAAAAAAGATGCAAGGAAAGTAGAGACAATTCGAATTCCCAGTTGGCAGAAAAATAATTGACTAAGCATGGGCATGTGCAAGGAAAAAGATTATCTGTAGAATCTGATTCCAAAGCTGATTCGATACACCTAAGATCTTCATTATCTTAGGAATCAAGTTGTTCCTTTGTTGGTAGGGATCTACATCCTAAATATGTGGGAGTGTATCTGCTGAAGATTACGACAGAAGGGAAAAGGGAGGAGATTGAAAATCATTAAACAGACATTCGTTTTTCACGTTGGAGTCTTAGTTTTTAGTTTTTTATGTTTTTCTACAATAGCTTTTTCTGTTTTTCTTAGGATTTTTCGTATTTTCTAGAAAGAGACCAAGGATGGAGACTTTGTATTTCGCTATTCTTCTGTTGGTTCTCACCTTTAGTATGAACAGCTAAATTCATCTTCTTAGTTGAAGGGAACCACATTATCATCTAGTATGTGTGATATTTTTAAATAAAGTTTATTTCATTGAAGAATATTAAGTGTCTTCTTAATTGCTTTTCATGATTGAATTGATTGATTTTTAGGGTGCACAACTAAGAATTGATTTGTTTAATTTATAGCCAAATTAGTAGGATTTGACGTTCAGTCTTGCTAATCCAAAGTGGCAATTAGGATTACTATCTTTACGTTAGAGTTTGGAAATTCTAAGAAGACACTTAACTTGATTAAATGCATATCATATGTGTGTTGTCTTGTTCATTCGTTTCTTAGATCTTAAAGCTATTAATCAATTAAACTTAAGATAATATATAGGTTGTTGACGAATAAGAATGTTAGAATACATGTTTCTATTCATTTAACCTTAAGAGGAAACATTACCTAATGAATGTTTGTTAATGGACTGAGTTTTATATCAAAGATCCATATTAGTTTGCTAACATAGGTGACCCAAAATCAAGGTTTGTTTACTGAATTTCCAGATCTGATTATTTTTGTTAATTTTCAATTTCTGTCATTTTTTAAATTCCTTAAATTTACGTTAATTCAAACCCACCTAATTTGTTTTAGTTTTCAACTCGTATAACATTTATCGTTAAAGTTTCTCGTGGGAACGATCTTAACTCTTCACTAACTACATTTTTCGTTGCTAAAGTTGGAATTAATTTGGTTGCAGGAGATAGCATTACCAAATTTTAGCACCGTTGTAGGGGAACTTCTTGATGGTTTATGTATATTACACGAGTAGACAAGACAACTCAATTGCTATTTAATTCATAAATCAAGAAAAAAGCTAAGAGGTTACAAAAATAGACAAAACAGCAACAGCAAGTGCAGAAAATGGAAAGGATGGCTGTGAATTGCACTCTTCGTGAACTAGCCGTGCTTACAGATGCTCAACAACCCCACTGCATTAACTTTCCAAATTTAGGGGGGCAACAACAATTTTGAATTAAAATCTGGGCTGATCCATTTATTGTCGATTTTCAGAAGTTTACCAGTAGAGGATCCTTACAAACATTTGAATGAGTTTAGCGTGGTTTGTATAGGTATGAAGCAAAAAAATGTGACAGAAGAGCAAATTAAACTAAGAGCCTTCCCATTTTCTCTCAAAGATGCGGCTGAAGATTGGTTGTACTATTCAGCTGGTGAAAATGTGCAAACATGGGCTGAAATGAAGATACTCTTATTTGAAAAATATTTTCCATCATCAAGAGCTACCAACATTCGAAAGGAAATTTTGTGGCATCCGATAACATATGGGGGAGACACTTTACGAATATTGGAAAGATTCAAGAAAATTTGTGCTAGCTATCCCCATCACCAAATAACTGACCAGTTATTGATTCAATATTTCTTTGAAGGTGTTTTGCTTAAAGATAGGAGTATGATCGATGCTGCAAGCGGCGAAGCTTTAGTTGACAAAACACCAATAGCTGTAAGGGATTTGATAGCGAATATGGCTTCCAATACACAACAATTCAGGATACGTTCTAGGTATGGTTCAAAACACGTAAATGAGGTGAATGTGACAGCATTGGAGAAAAGATTGGATGACCTTACATCTTTGGTGCGATAACTTACGGTTATGAAAAAAGAAGAAGCAAAGTTATATGGAATATGTTTGAAGTTAGGACAACCCACAGGCTCATGTTTGGTTTTGAAGGAAGAAAATGCAGAACAAGTGAATGCCGTAGGGGGTTTTGTTGGACCAAATCAGAGGAAACATGACCCATTCTCCAACACCTACAATTCGGGTTGGCGCGATCATCCGAATTTGCATTGTGTGAACTCTCAAGAATAGCAAGCTACCACAAGTTTCTAGCAATTTCAGCAACCAATATACTTAGACAACATCAACAAATGACATCCACTTCCGAACGTAAGTCTTCCTTGGAAGATATAATTCAATCTTTGGCCACTAACACCTTGACATTTCAGTGGGATATTTAAGCTAGTATCCGAAATCTTAAAAATCAAGTGAGAAAATGGTAACCACCATTAATAAATTGGAGGCACAAAGTTCTGGAAATTTTCCAGCTCAACTAAAAATCAACCCTAAACATAGTGTTAAAGCTATCATGTTGGGAAGTGGGAAGGAATTGAAGGAACCACGTCCAAAAATCTCCAAGAGAGAAATTCAAGAGGAAGCAACAAAGGAGACATCTGAACAGCTAGAAAAGACGCAGGCAGGTCTGCAGAATTTAGTTGTGCAGCCTCGTTTTCCTAATCAATTCACCAAAGCAAGGAGGAGCAAGAGAAGGAAATATGGGAGACTTTCAGGAAAGTCCAGGTAAATATTCCTTTACTTGATGTAATAAAATAGATCCCACATTATGCTAAATTCCTTAAGGAACTTTGCACTTCAAAGTGAAAATTGAAATTTGAGGAGAAAGTGCAATTAGGGGAGAATGTATCAATCATTTTGCAAAAGAAAAAACTTCTGCCTAAGTGTCATGACCCAGTATGTTCACTATCCCATGTCAAATTGGTGATTTGAGAATTGAAAAAGCTATGTTAGATTTGAGTGCTTCCATAAATGTCTTGCCTTATGATGTTTATAAGTCTTTAAACGTGGGACCTCTTAAGGAAACTAATGTAGTAATTTAATTAGCAGATCGTTCAAATGCTTATCCAAAGGGCGTGTTAAAGGAAATTTTAGTTTAAGTAGGGGATATGTTTTTCCAGCTGATTTTTATATTTTGCAAATGGGGAGTGATGATGTATCTTCTTCAACCCCGATTTTATTTGGAAGGCCATTCTTAAAAACCACTAGAACAAAAATTAATGTTCACAATGGGTCATTAACTATAGAATTTGATGGTGAACTAATTAAATTCAATATATGCAATACCATGAAATTTCCAGATGATGAACAATCTGTTGTTTTTGTGGATTTTATTGATACATGGGTGCAGGAAAATTCATTATGGAAATGGAAGAGAAGAACTTGAAACAATCTTGGAGATGGTAGATGCATCACAATGGTAAGCCATGAAAGAATCGTTATTGCCCAACAACGAATTAGTGGAGTTGTTTTATCAATTAGAGAAATCCAATCAGCTGGAGAAGAAGATGTTGTATATGGAGCTATCATGCAATGACTCTAAGCTGTTGTCGTCTTTCATCCAACCACTAACATTGGAGTTAAAGAGTTTGCCTAGCCATTTAAAATACATCTTTTTGGTGGCAGATTTAAAGGGTATTAGTCCCAACATTTGTGTTCATCGAATATTGATGGAAGATGAAGTCAAGGAGTTAAGGTAACCCCAATATTGTTTAAACCCACCCATGATGGAAGTGGTAAAAAGGAAACCTTGAAGCTTCTTGACACTGGAATCATTTATCCAATTTTGGATAGCAACTGGGTAAGTCTGGTCTAGGTAGTTCCGAAGAAAACTGGGGTAACTGTGATAGAAAATAATGATGGTGAGTTAAAACCTACTCGTGTTCAAAATGGGTGGAGAGTTTGCATTGATTATACGAAGCTAAATTCGTTTACTAGAAAAGATCATTTTTCGCTTCCGTTTATTGATCAAATGCCTGAAAGACTTGTAGGTAAATCTCACTATTGCTATTTAGATGGTTATTCAGGATATCATCAGATTTTGGTTGCATCTAAAAACCAGGAGAAAATAACCTTCATATGTCTATTCGATACCTTTGCTTACCGAAGAATTCCATTTAGGTTGTGTAACGCACCAGTGACATTTCAAAGGTGTATGGTAAGTATTTGTATGGAAGTTTTTATGGATGATTTCACAGTTTATGGAGAGTCTTTTGAAACATGCATTATCAACCTTGAAAAAGTGCTTAAACGTTGCACTGAGACTAACTTGGTTTTAAATTTGAAAAGTGTCATTTTATGGTTGATCAAGGCATAATTTTGGGTCATACAGTCTCTTATAAGGGAATTGAAGTTGATAAGGCTAAGATAGATGTTATTCGATCTTTATCTTACCCCTTGACTGTGTGGGAAGTTCATTCTTTCCTTGGTCATGCAGGATTCTATCGGCGATTTATCAAAGATTTTTCAAAGATTACGTAACCCATGTGTATACTACTCCAAAAAGATGTGAAGTTTGATTTTGATGAGCCATGTAAGATTGCATTTGATGAACTTAAGGAACGACTCACTATAGCTCCGATTATTCAACCACCAAAATGGGATATTCCATTCGAGCTAATGTGCGATGCTTCGGACTATACAGTTGGAGTAGTGTTAGGTTAAAAAGTGGACAAGATACCTTATGTCATTTGCTACGCTTCCATGACACTTAATGATGCTCAAAAGAATTATTCCACGACGGGGGAAGAATTTTTGGTTATAGTTTTTAGGTTGGAAAAGTTTAAATCCTACTTGTGGGGCACGAAGGTGATCATTTATGTAACATCCCATTTCCATATAACGGGTTAAATTATAAAAATGGGTACACGGGCGATCAATCGGAGAAAATAGGAAAACACATCTCATGCTCATGCATTTGTGAACAGTGATTTCTGTACATGAAAAATGTTTGTACATGCATTCAT
>JANQAP020000105.1:919002-936853 GCA_026874005.2 Erythroxylum coriaceum
ATTTATTATTAGTATCATTAGTATTATTATTTATTTGTTTTTATGCATTTATGTATTTAATTTAATTTATTTATTTATTTTAGTTTTATTTATTTACTCTTTTAATCTGCATTACTTATTTGTATTTTTTGTATTATTACTATACTACTTTTTTCTTCATGTCATAATCGCATGTGAGTCTACCGGAAACAACCTCTCTACTCTGTAAGGGTAAGGCTGCGTACTATCAGGTCTCTCTAGATCTCGCTTTGTTGCGAAATTTCAGACTAGGCGATGATGATGATGATAACTCAAAAATTAAGGTTTTTAGAGTAGACACCCACACAGTTGTGTGCAAGACCGTGTCCCTCAATCTCACTTCAATTTTTCAAAAATTGCAAAGAAACATGGTCCCAAAATGGTACATAATCGTGAACATGGCCTCGTCCTCCTCCATATGAATGTGTCCTTAAAGGATAGCTTCAATCTTTCAAATTTCTACCTTGATTTTGTTAGATTTCAATTCTGTTTGATCCATAAAGGTAATTCAGACCTAAAAACATAATAAGAACAAATTAAGTACCAAAAACAACAAAATTTCTCACATAAACAAACAAAATACATTAAACATGAGATTGGAAATGTAGTTTATTTGACATTTATCACTTAGATATCGAATGTTTTTTTAATATTCAATTTATTTTATTTTTCTTAAATGTGAAATAACATGATTTAGATAATAATGGGTAGGGCTTAATTATTGAAATTAATGTGCTTAATCTTTTGACTATATACCATGTAAATTTATATATTTAATTAATTTTTATTATTCTTATCATTAGTAAAAATTGAGTACCATTAATTCATCAAGTAAGTAGAAGAAATATACTAAAATTTCAGTTAGGAGTTTTAAAAGTGAAATTAATATTAATCTTTTTTATAAATATCATATTGTTGTTATGATACCTACCAAAAAATTGGGAAAACAAAAGGATCCCCTATTTTGATTTCCATATCTTTCATTTGCATTCAACTTTCAATTCCATTCCATGCCTTCTTTTATCAACCTCGTATCAAGCTGGGCGTGAAGAGTCTGTCAGGTAAAAGGAAACTACTCTCAACTGGAAAAATGAAATAGAAGTCGGAAACAGAACCGTATTTGGCGGTAGTTTAGGAGTGAGGAGTGTGAAGGTATGTGTGTTAGAAATAGAAGGTGGAAAGAGAACCGTATTTAGCGGTAGTTTAGGAGTACGGAGTGTGAAGTTGTGTTAGTGTTTCTGTCAACTTTTAGCATAAAATAGACGAGGTTTTCCAATGTTAAGGCAAAAATCCTTTAAAAATGAATGCTTTTCGAGCATTGCACTCAACTCGCTACACTTTCCTTAATCTCTCCACCGCCTCCAGGTTAATCAAACTTATATTCGATCGTCAAGCAATTTTTAACATAAATATATTATCTCAATTTTGATGAGAAATTCAAGATTTCATTTTTCTACCTGTTGTTCCTGTTGTTGTAGAGTTGCAGTGACGCAGCAGAAACTGAGGGTTCCGGTTTTAGTTTCACTGAGAATGAGGTCTATGGTCTCAAAGCGACCGCTTTCAAGTTCCGAACCGCCGGTTGTTGAAAGCAATAAATATAAGAAATTTAAAACAAACCCTGATTTCAACCAAGTCGTTGTCAAGGTTTGTCTTTTATTTGCTCTAGTTTTGCTTTCCAGTGTTTTGGAGCCACCCATTGCTTAGTTTTTTCTTAATTAATGAAAATAGGAAACTTGTTGGAAAAAAATTCAAAGCTTCAGGGATGATCCGAGGAAAATTGACACATTGACATGTCAAGAACTAAGAACAACGCTGAGGTGAAATAATTGTGCATTCCTGATGTTGTGGTTCTTACTTTAGTCACCTCTCCATTGATTTTTCTGTATACCTTTTCTAATATTTAGTTGATTACTCTAGTTAGCTTCTTTAGTCGAGTAAGGAATTTCTTGGACTTGTGTAACTAAACTTTAATCAATGTATGTTCGCCTTTGGTGACTAGATGAGCTTATATTACCTATTGTAGTACTTGCAATTTGTGGCACTGTAATGATATGAGTTTTCAAGTTTCAGTAATGTTGGAATCCCTGCTAAAGGCCGCAAGTCAGACCTCATATCAGCACTAAAATGTTTCATGGATAAGCAATTAGATGGTAACATACATTACCCTTGAGAAAGGTCTTATATTTCTTTTATGATGTTTAGGTGTTCCAAATTTTTGTTATGGTGGAAAATTACTGTGAACATCCTTTGGTTAAAAGACATGTTTCTTTCCTTTTTATAATTTGATGTTATGTAGGTGGAAGCTCTCAGAAAGTAGAAGCACAAGACACTTTTGTCCTTGGAGAGCAAGTTTTGTTGCAAAAGAATATTGGGAATGCATCTATTGAAAGCTTTGATTTCAAAATTGGCACATTTGAGGGTAGTAAACATGTGCAACAATCCCTTTTTGAGGATAAACCTATCAAAGAAGATATTGACACTATCACTAGAAGAGGTAAATTTTAATTTAAAACTGATATTATTTCAAGTTTGATTACAATCAATCTTATTCTCTTGAGATTTTTACTTTCACTTGCCATAATATATCGGTTTATTGCACTAGACCCCTTGTAGTTTGACCTTTGTTTCATTTCAATCTTCATACCTTAAAAATATCACTTATCCTCTTGTAGTATTGTCACACAACCTCCTCCATGATACATCATTAGTTTTCCTTCTATTCATTAACTCCAAATGTCTTTGTATTAAGAATTTTAATACTATGTTGTTTTGCATTAAAAAGGATGAAAAACTAATGAAATATGATGGAAGTGGTTGTGTGACAGCTAAAGAATACCATAGGAGAGTAAGTGATAGTATTCAAAACATAAGGATTGAAATAAAAAAAGGTCAAGCCACAAGGAGTCTCAGTGTATTGAACCTTAAATCTTTTGCTTCCTCTTCCTTCATGTTTGTGACTTTTGCAATTCTTGAGTTAGTATTCATTACACCAAACAACCTACTTTTTATTTTGTTGCTAGTTGGGAACAGTTCTCAAGCAAAGCGAAGAGTATCTTCCAATGGTGGTAGTTTAGATGCTAAAGCTAATGACATTGTAATGGAGGATGAAGCTGAGCCTTGGACAGTTCTAGCTCACAAGAAGCCAGAAAAAGTCTGGGTTCCATATAAACCTCGAATCATGAGGCATCCACCTCTTGCTAGGGACAAGAAGTTTGTTAAATTGTTATCTTGGAATGTCAATGGCTTACGAGCACTATGGAAGTCCAAAAGTTTTTTTGCCCTTGAGTTGGCCCAAAAGGAGAACTTTGATGTGCTCTGCTTGCAAGAGACCAAACTACAGGCAAGATCTGCTAGTTAAAGTCTTTCTAATCTTATTTGAAAATTTCTCGCCCTTCATCATTCTTTTTCTTTGTTGGCCTTCATTGGTAGAGTTGGGTTTGCTAGTGAACTAGTATTTATGTTATGACTCTAATTTAATAGAATAGATAGTGAGTTAATTGCCTTTTCTAACTTTTTAAAACAGGAGAAGGATGTAAACTCCATTAAATGCCTGATTGATGGTTATGAGAATAATTTTTGGACTTGTAGCCTTTCCAAACTTGGGTATTCTGGTACTGCAATTGTGTCTCGGGTATGCCTCTTCTTTCTTTAAAAGGTTACTATCTTTTTGTATCTTGGTTGGAGTTGCTTCATCATTTTCTACATAAAATATCTGGGAGAGAGAGAGAAATTGGGAGGGTTGTGGATGCTATGAAGTTTACCCAAAATGGTCATATTTGTTGTTATGTTATTCATTTATGCAACTAGGCATTCGTAAGTTCTTGACTATCAACTTTGTCATTTAGGATATCATTATTCTCTTGTCATGTGTCCTTAGGTCTTTTTATATTGAAAATTCAAACTGTGATAGAATTATGGTTTTAGTACTTTCAGTGAGGTTGAAACTTGAAGATTTGATCATTTATCTGACCTTTTATGTAATTCATTAAAGTCTGCACTTGTGTATATGACAGATAAAGCCGCTTTCAGTTAGATATGGTCTTGGAATTCCCGATCATGATAATGAAGGACGGGTTGTGACAGTAGAGTTCGAATCCTTTTACCTTTTAAATGCCTACGTTCCTAATTCTGGAGATGGCTTAAAAAGACTGGTATATTTTTCTTGTTAATACTATAAACATTCAATGTTTCAATGTCAACATAATATGTTAGCTTTAAGGGGGATTTCCAGTGCACTGACTACTGTAATGGTAATTAATAATTATAGTCATACAGGATTACACAGTGGGACCCATCTCTTAGCAATTACATGAAAGTAAGTTTGTTTCTTTTTGTCTCTTTTTCCTTTCAAATATATGTTTAATTTTGAATCATCTCCAATCACTTATCTATTAAATTTGTTACATAACTTATGCATTATGTTTTTGGGGTAGGGTTGTCTTGGTGCCTTGATTATTTGATTTAAGACAAATAGTGGTCAACCACTATGCTACTTGAAAACTGAAACAAGGATACTATCGTATGCTATAAAGAAGTAAGGAGGCAAAATATATAATAGATATGAATGTTTCTTTATGAGTATTAATGCCAAAGAAAACATAATGATGTAGGACCAATATATGGCTGAAAATTTTAGGTTTTTGGTTAGTTGAAATTCAGGTTAGAAGTGTTGGAGTGTTAGTGAGGGATCTTGCAATGGAAGCTAGGGATATAAAAATTACTCCAAAAGTCTAAGAATCACTCTTAGAAAAAGTAGCACACTAGCTCAAGTTTGTAGAGAAAATTCTGGCTTTCTTTTTCTATTGAAGGGCTGACTTCACATATACAGGAAAATTCTTAGAACCCTTATTTTAATAGTAAAGGGATTTCCTACGAAAATATCCAAATAGAATTGAATTTTACTCTAATATGAATTCTTTATTCTTCAATAAGAGTAAGTCCTAAACAAACTAGAACATTATATCTAACTTATTATTACTCCCTATCTAACGAGGAAAACCTTGCATAAAGTACATTTTGGTCCTTGTTGCCTTTGTTGTCATTTTAACTCCCACTGTTTATTCCAACAAATTAAAGCTTGTGAATAAGTGATTTTTCCCTCTTTTATTTCTGTTATAAACTCTAAGATCTTTTGCATCTATTCTCCTTGGCTTGTTTGAAGTCGTCTAGACATAGAATATGATAAATATCGATCATACAAGTCATTGAACTTCTGAAATTCATATTCTTAAGTTCAAGTGCTGTCAAAAATTGATCTTTCTTTTCACTGGACATGAAATTGCCAATATCCACCAGTTCTTATGGCACAATTTGTTCATTAAGAACATAGGAATGCCTAGAATTCTTATAGTTATTATGAGATTGTTTAACATTGTGTTTGAAAACTTAGGAGAAAGTATTATATTTCTCAGTTCATTATGTACAGAATAAGGTCATATTTATGCAGGTATATCAACACTAATTAGGGAATGTAATCCCTATAATCAAGTTAATTTAATCCCTAAGATTATGCATATAGTTTGTATCCTATTAATGCGTATCTCTATGATTTCTATAATCTGAAACAGTCCTCTTCAAGTTGGAGCATAAATGTTAATCATACCTACCTTGTTATGAAGATATTCAACTTGAGTATTTAGAGCCTTTGTAAAAAGGTCTTTTGGTTGTTCTACAATCTTCAAATATCTTGTAGGAACCATGTTTTGTTGCACCTTTTCACCAACAAGTGACAACTAATCTCAATATGCTTAGTTCATTCATGAAACACAAGATTAAAAGCTATATGAAGAGCAACGTGGTTTTCACATTGTAACTTTCCTAGCATTGAGACTTTGAGACCAATTTTAGTCAAGAACTAATATATCCACATTATTTCACACACAAATTATGCCATAACTTTGCATTCTGATTCTACACACGAGCAAGATAGAACATGCTATTTCTTACTTTTCCATGAGATCAAATTTCCCTAAAAAAACACAATAACCTACGATGGATTTTCGATCAATCTTGGATCTTGCCAATCTACATATGAGAAGCACTCTGTACGAGTGTGACCATGATTTTTATATAGTATACCTCGTCCGAGAGCTCCCTTCAAATACCAAAAGCCCTTCTCTAAATTGCCCTAATGATGAACTATTAGAGAAGACATAAATTGACTTATAATGCAAATAAATTAAGCAATATCAGGATGAGTTACCATAAGATAATTCAATTTCTTAATCAGTCTCTTATATTTCTGAAGATCTTCAAACAAATCTCCGTCTTTTGTGAGTTGCTAATTAGGTTGAATAGGAGCACTATATGGTTTAGCTCCTAATTTTCTAGTTTCAAACAACAAATCAAGCACATATTTTCTTTGAGATAAGAAGACCTTTTTTATTCCTTGTCACCTCAACTCCCATGAAGTACTTTAATACCCCTAATTTCATTTTTTGAAACTAGCTGTCAAAAATATTTTCAGAGATGAAATTCCCATGACGTCACTGCTAGTATTAATAATCCACTTATACAACAAAAATGATAATGTTAGATGTAGAGTATTTGTAGAATACTGAATGATCAAACTTGCCCTTGCCCATTCCAAACTGTTTAACTGCTTGACTAAATTTGCAAGCCAAGGATGAGGACTCTATCTTAATTCATATAAAGATCTTTGAAGTGGGCATACTTTCCCATACTCCTCAGCAGCAAACCCAAGTGATTGCTCCATATAAACCTCCTCTTGTAAGTCTCCATTTCAGACATTTTTTATGTCCAATTGATGAAGGGATAACAATGAGTAGCTTCCATAAAAATAAACAACCAAACAGATGTCAACTTAGCCACAGAAAGTATCAAAGTAGTCCACACCATAAGTCTTAGTATAGCTTTGAGGAACAACATGGGCTTTAAGTCAAGCCATTGAGCCATTAAAATTGATTTTAATTTCAAATACCAACTTACAGTCGATAGCCTTTTTTCTTGTAGGTAAAATTCTAGGTACTGTTAGCTTCTAGAGTATCTATCTCCTCTATCATTGCCGCTCACCAACTTGGATGAGACAAGGCCTCTTGAACAATTTTGGGAAGGGAAACATTATCAAGAGAGGCAACAAAAGAGCACGAAAAAGATGACAAATGGTCACAAGAATAAAAAGATGAAATTGGGTAAGTGCATTGAAATTTGCCTTTGCTGAGAGCAATTGGAAGGTCAAGATTAGTAGCTGTGGAATCTAATGCTGAAGAAGGAATTGGTGTTGAATGTTTATCAAGTCATTGTCTGGAATTGACATGACGAATAGGTGGAGGAGTTGGTGATTCCGGAATAGATGTAAAAATAATATTTGATGAGTGCTGGGTGATTTGATACAACAACAAATTATCATTCTTCCCTTGACCATTAGAAGTGTTTGAAGAAGCAGGAAAAAAGGGAAGATTTCCCATTACGTAACATCAGTAGATATAAGGTATTTATTATGACTAAGGCAATAACATCGATACCCTTCTTGAAGTTAAAAGTAACCCAAGAAGGCACATCGGTCCCTAAACTAAAAGATAATGCGTGAAGTTTGCAATCTAATCTTTCTTATTCTTTTTTTATTTACATGATTTTTCCCTTTTTACTTGACTGTAATGGAAAAAATCTAAAAAAATAACTGCCGCCTCTACGACGCTCGGGAGAATGATTTCTTTAATTCAAACTACTTGAGGACGAACATCATGTAATAAACACGTACTCCCAAATACGTAGGGCTCAATAGGGAACAAGGGTTTGGTAGGAAAGAGGATGTGATAAGGAATCTTACTATGAAGGACGAATAATGGCATACAGATGATTAAAAAATAGATTGTTGAAATTACGTCAACCCAAAATCACTTGGGGACATGTTTGTAACAAAAGTATTTGGCTATTTCAAGGTGATGTTTATTTTTCCTTTCAGCGACACCATTTTGAGATGGTGCGTAAACACAAGAAGTTTGGTGAGGAATGCCATTTTTAAGCTTGCAAGTCTGAGTGGATCAGAATGATATTCTTATCACTTCACAAAGTATGTGAAGAAACATAAATTGTTTTGATTTTAGCACAAAAAATGGTAAAATGGAAAAACAATTAAGAACAATTCTTCACTAAACAAAGCCAAGTCATTTGAGAAAAGTCATCAATAAAGGTAACAAAATACCGAAACCTAGTTTTAAATACAATAAGGCACTTAATAGTTTATGACACTGGATGAGAAGCCCAAGTAAAACAAGGCCACATTGTATACCAAAGGAACAATTTATATTTTGTGACAGGTCCAAATGAAATAAGAAATAACCTAAGGAACAACCAGAAGAAGAGAACGAATTTGGCTGGAGAGTGGCGGTATAGGGGAACTAGATCTTTTGGAGCATCAATATGAAGGATTCGATGTTAGAGAACTTGGTTGGAGATGGAGGCATTGTTGTACACGCCGAGATGTGCCAGCCTGTGGATGGGAAGTCAAAAGCTATGGTCGGTGCATGTAGTGCATGGTTGGAGTTCCTAAGGCTCAGAATTTATGGTGCTCGCCAGTGAGTTCTGCCCTTATAGGTGCTAGAGTTGAGATCAAATGATCACTCGAAAATGGTGACACAAAAAATGCAATGTCCTTTTTTGGAAGTTAAGAAGAGTTCTATTAAACCAAAATGAAGGAAATACATGACAAAGAAAGGCTAGCTCTCTGAAGGTTCTACAAAGCTACAAAACTTCCACTACTGATAAATCGGTCTAAATAAGATAGCATCAGAGAGCTTCCTAGTCAATTAGGAGATTGCATTTCACCTCCAAGGACACGTTAAGTCTAGTTTCACTGACTAAGGCATAATATCTAATCTTGAGCAAAATTTTCCTGATTAGCTCCTCAATTGTATAAGGATTACTACTGAATAGCCTGACATTACTTTCTTCCTACTCTCCTGGGCAGAACTTCAAGCAAAAGATGACAAAGAAAAAGAGACAAAAGACGAGTTCTATTAGACAGAACCTTGTCTGATACCATGAAAACTTCAGGAGAAAAAGTATTATATTTTTGAATTCATTATGTACAGAATAGGGTCATATATATACAAGTATATCGACACTAACTAGGGAATGTAATCCTTCTAATCAAGGGAATTTAATCCCTGTGATTATGCGTATAATTTGTAATCTATCAATGCATATCTCTATCATTTTTAGAATCTATAATAGTGTTCATGATAAATAGTTAAGTTTGCAACATTGAAAATATGACTCATTCCCATATCACTTGATAATTCCAAAACATAAGCATTAACACTTATCTTAAGGATCCTGTCCAACAACACTTGAATGAAGCTTCTTATATTTTTCCTTTAGGAAACTCTTTAGACAAGTCCTTACCATTACAATATCCCATTCAGTGAATTCCACCAGTCGACGATGTTGATCAATGTATTTTGTACAAGTTGTTCGTTACTATCTTTTCTCGAGTCTCACCAAAGTTCTCTCTTATGTTGTGAAAAACCTTCAGATTCAAGACTAACCCTTATTGTTTATGGTAAAAGAATCAAATCAATAGGCTTCATTAGTTAAATTCCAAAAGTTATCTTAAAAGTACCTTTACCGGTTGACCTATTTATGGAATTGTTTTATGCAAAATAGGTCATAATTGTTCACGTTATCTCCCACCAAGCATCTCAAGGAGTCCCCCAAGCTTTTATGTAGAACCTTCATTTGCCCATTGGATTGTGGAAAAGAACTTGAAAAATGAAGTTTAATGTTCAATGTTTTCCATAGAATTCTAACTCATAAATTTCACGTTGCAATTAGGGACAATAGTTAAAGTTAATCCATAGACATGTTTAACCTTTTTGAAGAAGCAATGTGAACAACATCATAAGTCTTGGAATATGGAATGAAATGACTCATCTTTGAAAATCTATCCACTACCACAAAAATAGAATCCTAACCTCATATAGATCTAGGCAATCCCAAGACAAAATCCATACTTATGTCCTACCATGGTTTATGAGGAAAGGGCAACGATGTAGTTCAGAATTTTGCTCCTTCCCTTTAGCTAATTGACATGTTCAACATTTCCATATGACCTTAGACATGCCTCACTATAAAGAGAGCCAATAAGAGCAATTTTAAACCGTTGCTGTTGTTTTAGCTCCTCCAAAAGTGGCCTGCAATGTGTCCAACATATAATTACGAAATCACATACTCTCTTATAGAAGTATTGGGTAAGCAAAGTCTATTCCCTCTAAAAAGCTAGTCATCATATATCACAAAAGGGAAGTGTCCAGTTGCAATGCTCAAATAAATTATCCCAAAATCTTTTTCTAAAACCCACTCTCTGTTTAGTTGTTCAAACCCACAATTTTTATGGCCAAAGTGCTAAGCAAATGGCTCTTTCTATTCAATGCACCTATTGCCTTATTCTCAACTCTTGCCCATTGTTTAATAACAAGTTAAATCACTCCAAAAATACCTTTCGTAAGGCATGTCTTCTGTTCAAGTTCTTTTGAAACTTGAAGAATTTGAGAGATTCATAATCCAAATATAGAATAAACACTTTGTGTAAGATATAATGTTGTCAATTATAAAGAAAATGTATCATTGCTTAAAATTCCTTGTCATAGATCGAACACTGTTGTTTCTATTCACTTAACTTCTCACTAAAGTAAACAGTTGGTGTCCTTCTTGGTTGAGTATATCTCCAATTCTGACATGAGATGCATCTTAAGCAATTTCAAATACTTCAGAAAAATTTAGAAGCAGCAAAACAGGAGATTCGATCGTCCTTTTTCTTATTTTCTCCAAAGGCTTTACTGTCTTTGACCATTTAAACTACCCCTTCTTCATACAATCAGTTTTGGGTGCCAATATGGTGTTGAAATTATGAAAGAATCAATTATAGAATGTCACTAGGCCATGAAAGCTGTCATGCATATCCTTTGAAATAGGCCAATTAGGGATGGCCTTAATCTTCTCAGGTTCCATCTCTAATCTTTAGTAGGGCACAACAAAACCTAAAAATACAATACTTGGTTGCATGAACACTTGTTTAAGTTGATATGAAGTATCTCTTACCTTAAAACTCTCAACACTTGTTAAAGATCATATATTAAATCTTCTGTACTCTTTTAATATATTAGTATATTATCAAAATATGCATAAAAAAATCTGCCTAAAAATGGTCGAAATGGTTCATTCATCTCTCTCATAAAAGTGTCAACTGTATTTGTGAGTCCAAACGGCATATCAATCATTCATAAAGTCCTGATTTAGTTTTGAAAGTCGTTTTTCATTCATTCCTAAGTCCAGTTTTGATTGGATGGTACCCACTTCGTAAGTCTATATTTGTAAATGTGTGATTCCAATTAACATGTCTTACATGTCATCAATTGAAGGGATTGGAAACCTAATTACCTTTGATAGTGTTCATCACTTGACGATCACATTCGTCAACTTTTACTTGTCTCTTCATCTCTTCATTTTCGATAGGATTTAAGCAACATGTTGGAAGATTTGGTAGAGTAGATCTAGGTACCAAGTCAATAGCGTGCTTAATGTCTCATAAAGAAGGTAATTTACCTGGTAAATCATCAAGTGTTAGGTTTGAAAACTCAACCAGTAGTTGACATGTGTTTTGGTATTGTAATTGTAAGGGTGCCTTAAGTTCTGTTTTTGTTACTTGCCTCACTGCCATTGCAATCACAATTCCATTCTCCCTGTTGACAGGTTCAAATTTTCCTCTTTAAGGATATTAAATGGACTTTTCTTGGTATTTATGGCACCTTGTTACTTTCTCTTTGCTTCTTGACCTTGTCCCCTTTTATAAGTTTTAAAATTATCTTCTTTCTATGAAATGAAATATGATAGGTGTTAGCTTTTCCAAAATGCTACACATCATGGTCATAAAGCTAGGACCAATTAAGTAAAATGTGAGATACTTTCATAGGAATAACATCATACCAAATAAAATTTTCATAGACTCACAATTTGATCAACTCTGAGCAGCCAATATGGTGTTATCATTCACAACTTTGTAGGGATATGGGTGTTTCTTTGAATGTAAATTCAATTACTTTACCATGTTTCCTGATACTGCATTCATATTAATTCATCCATTTTGAGTTTTCATATTTTATCTTCAAATTTAAGTAAAGAAAATCTTGGTAAATTGGGAAAACTGGTATCTAGTAGATAATGATTCCAATAAAATAGTAAAATCTTATCTTAGAATCTAGGTAAGGTAAATCAGCACCTAAGTTGTTAGGGTGCTGCAGATTAGTAGAGATAGTAGTTAGGATACTGATTCTATATTGGATGTATTTTTCCTTTCTTTTTTTATTTTTTGGAAGGCAGAGAGAGAATCAGAAATCATGTATCAGTCAAAGAATAAAAGTACAGAACTTCAGTTCTTGTTTTCCTATTCCGTTCTATCAACAGAAAATAATAGTACAAAGCCATTCTTCTTCTTCCTCCTTAGGGGTTGTAAACATTGAGTAGAGTCTCCTTCAAACTCTTCCTTAACTTCATATTTACACACATATTCATTAGATTCTTTCCCTTCTTTTATCATGTGCAAACCTTTGTTACTAAAGACACAAAGTGACCCATCCTATTACATTAGAAACGCTTCATCTCATTTCTACCCTAGGTATTGTTTTGAAGAGATATGCATCTTTAAGCTGGTAAATCCTTTGCATTGTAAGTCAGATATGAGAAGTCATTCAGATTTCATTCCTTCACTTATAGAAAGCTAATCAAATATTTTTCGTTGATGTAGGACAAATAGAAGTATTATTAGTAGCTAAAAATCACAAAATTAGGAAATATAGTTGATATTAGGCTGCTAGAATATTAAGCTTTAGATCTAAATTTTCAGCTTGGAATGCTAAAATTTCATATTAGGTATTGCTGGGATTTTAGGGTTTGTTGTTGGAAATTTTAGGCTAGGATTTTAGGTTTAATATGGCTGGAATTTTAGGATAGGTTTGTTGGAATTTAGTGAAGAACACAAACAAGGGAGGGTAGAAAACTAAGAATCACTCCTAGGGCTTAAAGAGTTATTCTTAAAAGAAAACATCACACCTTCTAGTTGAAAATTCAAGTTTGTAGAAAAATTTCAGGATATATTATTATTGAAAGCCTGAGTGCACACCTATTTGTAGAGAAGTTATTAGAACTATTATTCTAATAGGAAAAGATTCCTATCAATTTAAATCCTATTCTAATAAAAATTCTATAAGTTAAAAGTCCTAAACAAATAAAATATCTAAAACTAGAATGACATGGTTATCCTACTACTACTTCTTATCTACTAAGGATTCCTCATATAATCTAAATTTTGGCTTTTATCTTTGTTGTCAACTCATTCCTAGTCCTCATCCCACCAAATAAAGCTTGTGGTTGACTAATTTTTTCTCTTTAATTTTTTTTATAGACTTTTAAGCTCTTTTGCAGCAGTCCTGTACTTTGTTACAAACATAATTCTTTGTCTACGTATCCTGAGTTGATATTGGAGATCTTCTTGGTAATTATTATGTCGATAACTTCAACTTCATCTCTTTTCAATCAGCAATTGGGAGATGTATCCTCTAACTATCTTTTAACATGCACCAGACAAATAAAACTTCCATGGTTGTTGTCCAGCCTAAGAATAGGTGTCGATCCATCTTTCATGCAAAATCAGTAGCTTCAACACGAACTTCTCTAGTTATATTTTCAAGTATGTTGTGTGTTTTAGCTTATCATGTGTTCTAAAGTCTTGCATACACTCTCCTAGAGCTACTGGTTGGTTTCTTTGTTTGGGATCTCTCGTGGGCATTGATTTCTTAACCCCACGTAATTTCAGCCTCTTTATAATAGATTTCACTTTCTTCACGTTCAACATCAAGTGTTTTTTTCTATCCAATGTTGGTTTTTGGACTAATTATTAGAATACCTTGTGATCAAAGGTCATTGAAGTCCAAACTTTTCATAATTTTCGTAAGTATTTCATTTAGTTATAGTTGTTGGGTAGTTTTCTATACATCCTATTATGTGTCGCTATTGTGAATCCATGCTCTGATAACAAATTGATCTAAGACAAGTAGAAGAGATATCAAACTAGTAGATAGAACTCATAGAACTTATAAAATCTGGTTGCTTGAATTTCATCTTTGATATGGTTAGAATTTTAGGTTTTTTGGTTCCTGGAAATCTAGACTAAAAGTGCTGAAATTTTTGTGAGGAAACTAGCAATGGAGGGTAAGGAGAAACTCCTAGAATCTAAGATTCACTTTTACAGAAAGCATCACACTTTCTAATTGAAAATTCGAGCTTGTAGAGAAAATTTAGGCTTTTTTTTTTTTTTTTGAAAGACTAAGTACACATATGCATGGAAAAGTTCTTGGAACACTTATTCAGTAATAAGTGATTCCCATCTAAACGTCTAACATAAAATTGAACTGTAGGGATTCCCAGCTAAATATCTAAAATAAAATTGAATTGTACTCTAATGAGGATTCTTTATTCTTAAATAAGTTTAAATATTAAACAGATTAGGACAATATAATTTATTGTTATTCCCTATCTAATGAAGAAAATCTAGCACAAGGTAGATCTCAACCCTTTTTGCCTTTGCTGTTACCTCAACTCCTACTCTTCATTCCACTTAATTAAAGCTTGTAGTTAAGTAATTTTTCATATTTTGTTTTTTTTTTTAATTTTAAACCTTTTACATCACAAAAACAGTATGTTAAATATAGATTCACTAGCTCCATATTAGCAACTCCTATAAATCACTTGTAAGGTTTATGAAGAATATTTATCACACTTATTGTTGAGGAATCACTAAAATCTATGAACCACTCTTAGATGAGAAAGCTTCACACTTTTTCACGTGTAACTTGAAAAACCTCTCATTGAGTCCTATATATTGACTTCTCTTGATCCTAATCCTACTTAAATAAGGAGTCTACTAGATTCTAACTAGAAATTATGTCCTACTCCGATAAGGATTGTTATTGTTCGTTAATTGACTTAAAATCCTAAACCCACAAGGACAAACTAAGATAAGCACACTTTCCTCTTCTAATAAGGAAAGCTAAATTTTCTTTTTTTAATTTTGCATCATTCTCTCTGAGTTAACAAAAGTCAACCTCAAGAACTAAAAGTTATTATGCATGATCTCTGTTGCACTCCAACTTATCAACAAAATTGGTTTCCTTGCACTACAACTTACCTAATATCTTAGCATTTTGGAAAACTAGGTTCTTTATAGTGGGGTTTTTACCACCTCAAAAATGAATGTCATAAAATCAACATGTCTTTCTTTTGATTGTTGAATAGTGTTTTATGCGCCTTTCCACCACATGTTGCTATTGTTGAATCCAAGCATAAATACCAATGTAGGGTAGATAGATAATGTCTCCGACGCGACTTGAAAATTGCAATAAGATGATTATCACATGTAGAAAAGGTGTGAAATGGGATAAATGTAATAGATATTGATGTTTCTTTTTAATATTAGCGAAAAGGAATACTTAAGAAATAGACTGCACAAAGGTTTACTAACTTCACAGTGGCGATTCCTATTCTAGGGCTCATAAAGAATTACGCATCATGTCCAATATTTAGGAATAATGCCTAAAATTTAAGAATAACTTTTAGATCAAAAAGCATCACACTTTCACAAACTTGTAACCTAAAACGTCTCTCGTCTCCTCATTATTGAAACATTTAGTCCTATATACATACTTTGTCTTCTTGATTCTAATCCTAATTAAATAAGGAATCTAACTCAAAATACCAAATAGATATTAAATCTTACTCTAATAAGGATACTTATTATTCTCTAATAGACCCAAGTCCTAAACCAATAAGGAAAAATCAAGATAAGGAACACTAATTCTATTTTTTTTTTTTTTTTCATCATTCTCCTCAACTTAACGAGAGTTGACCTTGACAACTAAAAGTTATTATCCATGCTATCTAGCATGACAAATTGATTTCCTTGCCCTCCAACTTTTGTTATTTTATTGTCCTCCATTAACTTCTGCCATGTTAGAATCATTCCCATCTTCACTAGTTCAGTGTTCTGGCCAATTAGATTACTTATAGGGTTTGTACTACCTTGAAAATGACTATCAAGGCTATCCAGTATTTCCAGAATTTGTAAAATCAGTCCATCTTACTCTTGGTCGTTGAGCAGTCCTTTATATGTCCTTCCGCCACCTGTTGCCATTGCTCAATTCCAGCTCTAATGCCAAATTGATGTCGGATGATTAGACAGCAGCTTCCACACTACTTAAGAATTGAAATAAGAAGACTCTTTGCAAAAAGAGGTAAAATACTAAGAAAAATATAAGTGTTATGAATGTTTCTTTATTAAAATTGATGAAAAAGAAAATTTTAAAAATTGGTTGCATAAAGATTTACTAACTTTATACCAATAACCCTAGAAATTACTTATGGGGTGTATAAACAATTAAGGATCATACTTTTGTTTAGATTCACCTTTGGAATCTAAGAATCACTCTTAGATAAGAAAGCATTATACTTCTACAAATTTTTAGTCTGAAAAATCTCTCCTCTTCCTCTCAAAATTGAGTCATTTTGTCCTCTTGATCCTAATTGTACTTAAATTAGGACTCTAATTCAAAATACCCAAAAATTAGGACTCTAATTCAAAATACCCAAATAGAAATTGAATCCTACTCAGATAGGATTCTTATTATTCTATAATAGATTTAAATCTTAAACAAATAAAGACAAACCAAAAAAAATAATTCCCTTTTCTAATAAGGAAAACTTTTTTTTTTAATTTTGCGTGATTTTCTTTCAACTTTCTATTACAAACTGGTATTTCTTTGTTACTTATGTTGATTGATTGATTTTAATATGATGGACTGGAGTTTTGAAATATTTTATCATAATCAATATTGTTATAAGATCAACAAAATTTTGATTGTTGATGTACTTGTAGAGAACATGAAAAATTCGAACAAGTAAAAAATATTCTCTTGAAAAGTTATACTTTCATGTTTGGAGAATAATGATTTAAAAAATATTATTTTAGGAAGTTTGGGAACTACTTCGATAATATTGTCCTTACATCTAAATTTCATTTCATTTTAAGACGTGTTTGGTTCCACCACTATTTTTGATGTTCTATTTTTGTTTTCAAACTTAGTAAAATACTTGTTTATTGAGTTTCTAATTTTTATTTTTATTTTTGGTTTTGGTTTTTGTTTTTTCTTATTTTCATATCTTATAAAAATCATAGAAATTAGTTTTGGTATAATATTATTTCACTATTAACTAAATGTATACTATTTATCTATTTAATAATAATTACTGTAATAATTGAATAATATAATTTATATATTTAATTTAATTTAATCTTAAAATTAATTTAAAAGTTAAGACAAAAAATATTTTAAAATTCTTTTCGAATTTGATAATTATTTAATACATATATTTAAATTTAAAATATCTTAAAATACTTGTAAATATATTTATTTATGAAAAAATTAAATATCAAACATTTAATTCTAAATAATAACAATTTTAGTAAAATTTTACTTATTTATTTATTTTTAATAAAATATAAATATTTTATTATTAATATTTTATGAGATGAAAATAATAAATAATATATTAATAAAATCAATTTATCCCTAATTTTTATTTAATGTTTAATTGTTATCATTAATAAAAGTATAGTTACATTGATATTAACAATCAAACATGTTTTTCCTTTTGTTAAAACTAAATAAAATAAAATAGGGGAACGAAAACACATTAAGGTGCATATCAACAGCTACACTCATGCAGAGGAGTTTAGATTTTCTGGGCAATTAAGAGAGCAACA
>JANQAP020000105.1:936953-951910 GCA_026874005.2 Erythroxylum coriaceum
TTGAGGAGGTTGCTCATATTGTGCAAGACAGAGAATTGCGTATAAGGCATTCTCGTGAGATGTAAATAACCTTTTTTTTGTTTCTTTATCAATTTAATTACTGATTTATCAAAAAAAAAAAAAAGAATCACAATAAAAAAGTAGAAGTGAAACTGAATAGCCTCTTCACGAATTGTTATTAGAGTCTACTACAACAAAAGTTCTATAGCTCTTTTGTCTCCCCTTTTCCCCTTTAATATAGAAACATTCATTTCGACTTATTTGTAGTGTTTATAATATATGTGCCAGATATTATTTGTTAATTAGATATGACAGTGATGCACCATGTCTGGTAGGAACTTACTCCATTTTGCACTTCGTGTGGACCATGCAGGAGTTGGAAAAGACAAAGCCTGTCATTCTGAGTGGTGATCTGAATTGTGCTCATCAGGAGATAGATATTTACAATCCTGCAGTAAGCCATTTTCAGTTTGGTGTTGTGCATGATTGAAATAACTGATATTCTGACATGCCATAATACCATCAAGAGTTCATTTACTTGTCATTTTGGATTTGCTATATACCATCATGAGAGGATTAGGTTTTTATCTACGTTGTGTAACAGAGCAATAAGAGAAAGGATTTTAATCTTATAGGTTTATATTGGTTGACCACTTTTTAGTCACTTTGACCGTTCTCTGCCAATATCAAATAGCATCTTCTAATTTGCTAGCGTTGCATTTGGGAATTTTTGTCAAAGTGTTGGTTTGATGGAAACATGTTCAAAAGAATGTCATTTTCTTAGTTGTTCTTGGCATTTGTTTAGAAGTAGAGATTGCAATATCCCACTCTAGGTGGATAGATATTTCTCTATCCACTTTACGGTGACACAAATGTAATGCAGCTTGTAAAATGATCAGGGGCATGTTTTCTGGCCTCTTTAGAATTGTTAGGCGTGGATTTTAGATTTTAGATAAATGTTGTATTGTGCGACATATATAATAACTTAAGGTGCTATATTTGTAAACTATAGTTGTGATAGTATATATGAATCCCATCTTCCTTTTTGAGCATTAGGAGAAATGAGGGAATGAGAGCGCAGAAACAAACTGTTTATTATTCCTTGTAGTGCTTTGCTATGTTGAATAAAGGAGCAAAATAAGTAGTTAGGGATAATAGGATCTTTGTTTGTTCCATTAAGCGGTAACATGAGGGGATGTCTACAAATACTTGAATATATGTATGAGAGGGCATTCTACTCACCGTCAGTGCAGCAAACAAATCTGAACTTTATGTATTTGTTTTTTTAATTTTTGCATTAAATTCTAGGGAAACAGAAGAAGTGCTGGGTTTACAGATGAAGAAAGACAATCATTTGGAGCAAACTTCTTGTCAAGGGGATTTGTGGATACATTCAGAAGGCAACACCCCAATGTTGTTGGTTATACATATTGGTCCTACCGGCACGGACTACGCAAATCGAACAAAGGTATCTAATCCAATACATTCCTTAACGTAAATTTATTTTATAATATGCATCCTCAGATTTTTGAACCACCTACTTAAAAGATAATTGAAAAGTAACATCACAAGAATACTGCAGTCTAGTATGGAATATTTTGAGAATGCATTTTATTGCAGGATCCTTAATTCCCAAGAAAGTATAGGATGCCTTAGAAGTTGAATACAATGTTTACCTAATTCTTGTCAACTATAAAGGTCGATTCTTATTTTACTGTCCCCGGAGTTTCAGAATCATTTTCAATCTTATTTAATTTAAAAATTTTGAACATTTACCGTACCTGAAGTTTGAGAATCATTTTCAATCTTATTCAGTTCAAAAATTTTTAACAGGCTGGCGACTTGATTACTTTCTTGCATCCGAATCCATAGCAGACTATGTTCGTGACTCGTACATTCTTCCTGACATTCTTGGTAGTGATCACTGTCCTATCGGCCTTGTGCTCGAGCTTTAGTTTGGCTGCAGATGTAGTGCAAGAAGTTGGAGACCAGGATTGAGATGACACCGTCATTTAAGTACGTGCATGGGCAGGGAATTCCATTAAACTTAAAACTATATAATCTTCTGTTTTTGTTTTGTTTTTTGTTTTGTTTTGGTGATATGCCAAAAACTGATTTTAATGAGCATAAATCATGTAAACCTAGCCACAGGAAGCTAAAAGTTGACAAAATAGATGGTTCTCTATTAATGATGGGTATTTTAGGAACTAAAAAGTATTTCCAATTTCTTAGCGAATGATGTATGACCCAACATACTGTAACTCTGGTGCAATCTTGTGTAGTTATTTATTTGGATATTACAGCTTTAATTTTCTAGAGTCCCAAGGGAAGACCAGTGAGCACGAAACAGGAACTCGCTCCTTAGCACTACCTAAAGCTTAATAAAGGAAATGGACTTGGTAATTGATAAGCCAAAAGCCGACCAGCAGTGAGGTGAACTGATTGGGGGTTATTCTTAGGTTCTACTTCGTGGTTACTTAACGATCAAGGCAACTCTTAATTCTCTTGGCCATACAAGCTTCTCCCATCCATTTGACAATCTAGTTTAGCAATGCTGGAGCAGTTTTATGCTTTAACTTGAAGGCTCTGTTGCTCCCCTCCTGCCTAATACCAGGGACAACTTGGGAAACTTTTAGATGTAAACTGCAGGTTAAGGCTTGATGGTGAATGATGCCTAGGCTATGGTGGATTTCCATCTGACATTATAAAGGTGCATTAAATTTTCAAGATAAAGAGGTGCAGTTAACGCTAAAAATTGCAAGTGATCATGAGTTATATAGGAGTCCTGATATAATAAACATGTTGCAGAAGATTTTTCTTTTAATAGATTCCAAATCATGCCAATTGAATGAAGATGTTCTATCCATTTCCTATTTTCTAATATTTGTTGAAGCTCAAGCTATCTCTGATTTTCAACATCTTTATCCATGATCAAGAGATCCTGGAACTAGGTTTTAAATGTCCGTAGCTTTTGTCCACAAGATATTTAGAATGTATTCACTTGAACCAAAATGTTTGGGTATCTTCTCTTTTTTAGGAACAATTTATTTGCCAACTTGATATGGATTATCCCTAGTCTTCCCTCTCTCTTAAAGTTTGCTGAAGTCCTTTCATTTAGCCTTTGCTTTAGCTACAGTTTCACTAGCTGATGTTCATATAAAGTATTCCAATGCATTCTCCATATGTTTAACAGTTACTTGATGACAATAAAAGATAAGATGACTGGAAAATGTGACAGCCGTCTTGCATGAGACGAAAATTTAACTATCCATAAATTTATCCTTTTCTCCACTTGGGGAATAAAAATCATATAATCTGAGCCTTGAAGATTTGTTTGCAATCATAGAAAAACCAGAGAACGAATCAAATTCGTTGAGAGCATTAGAAAGAGTTCAAATCGAAATAGCATTAGCATAAACAAATAATAAAAGGTCGTCACATACATTATTTTAGCATTATTTTTATAGTATATTGCATGACTTTTCAACTACTTTAGAGGATTTGGTACTTAAAATGAGAAGATTTTTCATTTTAGATCATATTTCTACCTCTCCAAGGAAAGAAACGAATTTGGAGAAGAATTGAGTCAAATTGGAGTAGACTTGGAAGAATTGAAGAAGGATTCAAGAATATGACACCTACATGCCGCTATATTAAGGTAGTGTTCCAATGTGGCAGTTTTTGCTTCTCCTTCGCAGCCATACACATCCCTGTGTTGATACATGACATGCAACACGTACCCATGTTATGGTCTTGTGTTAAAGTCCGGTAGCTCATTAAATATTAGGGCCTCAAAATTAAAGAAAGGGAGAACAAAAGAAAAGGGAGCATTTTGGCTAAGAGTCGGAAACATTGGAAAGCCAATTGGAAGCCATTCTACAATGTTTATTGATCAAGAACAAGATAATATGAGAAGAAACACAAGATTTCAACAAATATCCTTCAAAGATTCAAGATTCAAAACTCATGACAACGATCTCTTACTCTTGTTTTATTTCTTGCTTTATAGTTGTTATTATTTGTCTGATTATGAACTAAATAGGTTATAAATTTAAGTATGATGAAGCCTAGGATGTAATATATTTGATAATTCTTTCGGTTTAATGAATATCTAGTTTCTTGTGATTTATCCATTTTTTAATGATTGATTGAAATAAAGGAGTGAAAGTGAAAATTTCTATTATTTGATTCATCCATCAAGATGCAAGAGATTAGATGTATGGTAGATCATAATGTAGATAAAGAGAGAGTTAAGCGTGAGCTGTTTGAGAGAAAATTGCAAGATCTTCCCAAGTTAGGATAAAATCTATTAAGAGAGTTCGCATAGTGAGTTAATACATTCTTATGCTATGTTGATTTGAAAGAGATTTTAGTTAACTAATACAAGGATAAGGGTTATATGTCCAAGAGGGAATATAATTGTAACTTAAGAACTCTTACTGGTCCAAGAAACTAAAGTCATTCATTAAATCAGGATGAAGTCCAATATAGTAAATTCTAAGAAAATACCTTACCTAAATCTAATTTATCTATAGATTGTCTTTATTCTTAATTTTTACTTTATGTTTGGTATTATGAGTGATTTTTTTTCCTTTTTAGTTAATCATAATAAATAGCTAGATAGTTACGTTTGTGATAATCAGTAGTAACCCTATTCTCTATTGAATCACCCTATACTCACTTGTTCTAGTTATAACTATGTCGCACACTTAAGAGTAACACAATCAAGTTTTTGCAACATTGTTGGAAAATAGATTAGTTAATAGTAATTTATTTGTAAGCTGATTAAACTAGGAATTTTTGTTTTGTTTTGTTTTATTCTTTTTATCATTTTTTATTACATTTTCTTTACTTTTTCTCTTTTTTTAGTTGATTTCTTATATATGCAAGTCAAACGATTTTAGGGAATATTGCCAAACAAGATCCTAAGATTAAAAGAACCTTTTATGTAAGAAGAAGATTTTTTTGGGTAAATAGAAACTAAAGAAGAAAAGATTAATATAGAAAACATAAGGTCTTTAAAAAACTTTACCACACTAATTTCTTAGGTAATTAGTTCAGGCATCACTAAGCCCAGTATTGAAGATAACAACTTCGAGTTGAAGCCTTCTCTTCTCTCCATGGTGCATCAAAATCAATTTGGAAGATTATCATTTGAAGGCCCAATCTTACATTTATCGATGTTTTTGGAGTATTATGATGCACTGAAGCTTAATGGTGTCTCCTAAACGTCATTAAGCTTAGGTTGTTCCCTTTCTCTTCAAGGGAAAGAGCAAAAATGTGGTTACAAACACTACTAAAAGGATTTACCTCCATATAGGATCAACTTTCCCATACATTCTTAACCAAGTACTTCCCCCAAGCCAAGATTATACATATAAGGAGTCATATTAACACTTTTTCCCAAAGGGAATATGGATCACTATATAAGGCTTGGAAGAGATATAAGGAGTTATTAAGGGTGTGTTTCCATCATGTACTGGAGAAGTAACCAATAGACTAGACTTTTTATAATGTGACATATAATTCAATGATCTATATTGATGCAACTACTAATAGAGCTCTTATGGACAAATCTATAGATGAAACACATAATATGATAGAGGATATAGCTAAAACCATTACCAATTTTCTAGTGAGATAGTTATTCTGAAAAACGTTTTAGGTAAGTATGACCTTGATTCCTTGAATCTTTTAGCTGCAAAGTTAAACATTTTATCTTAAAATTTTGACTATATGACTATCAACTTCGTTGGTGCTTCTAATGTGTTTTATGACATTTATGGATCCCTAGGGCATTTAGCTACATATTTTCATTTGGGAAACTTATGTCTGTATGATTCTACTATTGATTAGGTTAACTTCGTCAATAACCTCAACCAGAAGAACCACCCTTTTTTTTACTACCTATCTTGGTTGCAAGAACCATCCTAACTTCTCCTATGGAAATAGGATTAACCTTGCCCTTCAAAATAATAGGTAACCACCTAGTTGTCGACCTATGCCCTACAACCCCTCCTTAAAAGCCTAACTTAGAGTCTCTTCTGGAGAACTTCCTGACCATCCAAGCTAAATACAATGAAGAGTTTAAGAAAGAGGTTAGGAAGCTTAACTATGAGGTAGATTTTATAGCAACCCATAGCAAAAGGCTTGAGGCCCAAATTGCCCAATATGCCAGCGCCCCTGTTAGACTAACTGGTCGATTGCCTAGTATACGCCCTAGAGAGCATTTTAACACTGTGATATTAAGGAGTAATAAGTTATTAGGGAATCCTAGGCTAAAGAAACTTAAGAGCAAAGGAAGGGAGGTGGGAGATATGTTAAGGAGAATGAAACCAAAGGAGAGAAAGGAGAAGAGGAAGAAGAGCCTAAATATATCCCCTCTACACCATATAGGCCTCCTTTACCATTTGCCCAAAGATTGGTTTATTAGAAATTAGCTAAGGAATTTGGGAAATTCCTAGAATTTTTCAAAAAATATATGTTAATATCTCCTCTACTAATTCTTAAAACATATGCCTTCTTATACCCAAGTTTTTTAAGGAAATTTTTTCCAAAAAGAGAAGGCATAAGGAGTATGAAGCTACAATTTTAACTAAGGAGTATAAAGGCACAATCGAAAACTGGCTACCTCTAGAAGTTAGAGATCTTGGTAGCTTTTTATATCCTTTAATCTATTAGAAATATAATTTTTACCACATTTTATGTGATTTAGGGGTAAGTGTTAGTGATACTTTATATTTTAAGCACACAATATAATTATAGCTAGCACAGGTAACTACGAGTTAATCCCACAAGGACTATCCATTGCCTACCAACTATTTGTAAACTTAATAAGCTAGACTAATGACTATGATCAAAGAAATATTAAACTAAAGTAAATAATAAATATAAAAACCAAAACAAGGCAATGATAAAAAATAAATCAATTTATGAGAATAAACTAAATTTAGTTAATTTTTCTCTAAAACTTACATTATATTCAACTCCACCCTGATTTAATAAATGATTTTAGTTTCTTGGACTAGTAAGAATTTCTAACTTAGACCATATTCTCTCTTGATTAGTTAAAATTGAAATCCCTTTTAAGTCCAAATAACTTAAGAATGCTTTTTTTTTTCTTTTTTGAACTCTTTTGATAGGTTTTACCCTAACCTAGGAAAATTTTTTAAATTTCTCTCAAATGGCTTATGTTTAACCCTCTTTATCTATGTTATGATCTAACCATGCATCTCATCTCTTAAGTCTTGATGTATGTATCAAATAATTGAATCTTTCATTTTCACTACTTCAATTAAATTTGTTATAAAAACATGGATAAATTTAAGAAAATTAGAACTTCATAAAACCAAAGATTAATTCAATACATAAATTCTAAGTTCCATCCCACCTAAATTTTTAACCTAATTAGTTTATGACTAAACAAAGAATAAGAATTAAAAAAACAAGAGTAAGAGATTGTTATCAAGAGTCACTGATCTTGAAATCTTTAATGGATCTTTCTTAAAATTTGTCTTCATTCCAATGTTGAATTAATCTTGATAAAATGGTAATCAATCTTGATAAAAAAAACAGTTTATAATCGTCTCTAAATAACTTCCCAATGCTTTCCAGCCATTTCTGAGATAACAAGCTCTCTTTCTTTTTCTTCCCTTTTCCTTTCTATCCAAAACTCCAAATCTTTAATAAGTTACCAAACCCTGATATGGGTCTATATACTAGGTCATGTTGTTTTTGACATATTCTATAACTTTATTTTGAAAATATTCACCGTTAAGAAAGTACCAATATAGGGACACGTAAATGTAGTGTTTCTTAAACCAAGTAGTAACATAAGGGGGTGTAGGACTGTAAAGGAGAAAAAAAAGGGACCATTTTGGAATATGGCCCTAACACAGTGGCATGTAAGTGAAATGTTTAAAAGTCCTCCTTTAATTCTTCCTAATTTGCCCCATTTTTCTTTCAAATGCACTCTTTTCCTTGAAGAGTAGAAATAAAACCTGAAATAAAAATAAATCTTATTTTAAGTACCAACTCCTTCAAATTCAAAATACAACAAATATGCTTTGAAAATAACACTACAAGTAATGTATATCTAGCATATATCAAACTCCCCCACATATAAACAATTTATTATCCTATGCAAACCAATTCCATTATTAAATCTCAAATAAGAAAAAATTTCTAGAAAAATGTCAAAAAAATCAAACATACCAGTATAGACTTTTATTACTCATTCAACCATAACGATCATCAAAATGCTAAGTAATTAAGTGTTTATATCGATTCATAAGTTGATTTAGTTTACTTCACAATCTTTCATCGATTCATAAGTTGATTTAGTTTACTTCACAATCTTTCAAACTTCAACTCGAACAAAAATCAATTCCATGCACAAAATGAGCATATACAAGATAATATGCTTAACTTTCGAACATATTTACATCCCTTATTAATAAGAAATAAAATTAAACAAAAATAAGATCATTTAGATCTTGTTTAAAAATTCACCTAGCCTTTTTACATGAGAGTAAATATCTTTCCATGAATATCTAAGATTATTCAAATGGTTTACTATCTCAAATGGCTACTAACTCCACTCTTTTAACTTTAAGCTTTTTATTGGTTTAAAGCCAATAGGTCAATCTGTAGAAGAGATGGAGATATTTGTGGTGGCATTTAAGATACTATCTTCCACTAGTCTACTAGGTCATCAAAAGATATCATTTCCATTAAGCTCCTAATAGATGACTCAGTAGGCATTATTTTCATACCGTGTTGGTTATCCATCTCTCTATCTTCTGCTAGAATAGTGGTCTCTTCTCCTAGTGGTATGGTAGTATCCTTTGACTCTTTATACTCTATATCTTTAACATCCTTACCTCTAGCAAACTCCACCAAATCTCTGACCTCCTTTAACATAGTTTCATCATCCAGTAGCTTTACATTGTTGGCCTCATACTTATCATGATGGTGCTCCATCTCCTAATGGTCTATAAGTTTCATTGGTGGATGTAGAATCTCTATATTAAGATGCTACATGAACCTTACTACGGTATCACCCAGTTAATGCATATAGTGCTTCACGTACGTAAGTATGGCTAGCTGGGCTATTGACATAGAAGTCAATGGTGGAAGTGGACTTATTTTATGCTTCACTTTCATAATTTGGTCCTTTTGTGTAGAAGCCTCATTTATAACTTATGGCAATGCATTAATAAGTGCGAAATGTTGTCCTTGAGTGTCAGTTTAGAGCTCCACCATATGCATTGCTTATAAGATATCCATAATGTTGGCTAAGAGAGTGGCCACTATTGTAAGATCAAGGTCATCCATTGGCACTCCTAATACTCTCACTAGTCTTGTGATGTCTGAACCTCTTCCAATTCTTGTGTATAATTTTCAAGGATGATTTAATTCTCAAGTTCAAACATTCTAAAACTCTATTTTTGTAACCCTAGCCATAAATTCTCTTATAAGGTTTAACCTAAGAAACTTTTGGAAGGTTTTGGGAGATACCACACATTGTTATCAAAATTTTCTTCTTTCTTAACATTAAAGGAGGATTCAGAGAAGATTAGAGGAAACCATGATAACATTTCTATTTCTTTCTTTTATTATTTCACTTATGTTGATATTTATTTATTTATGTTTCGTTTTCATTATGTTTAGTTGCCCAAAAAACCTTATTTAGGGTTACAGATGTAGCTTATAAAGGATCTTTCAATTGTCAATGCATGATTTAATTTTTTTGTTGAATTAATTATCTTTGTTCTTAATTATTAAGTTTGTGATTAGCTGTCCCAAATTCAATTTTAAGTAATGAATAAAAGATTAAGAGATGAAGTACGATTTATGCACTAGGAGAGTGAACTCTTTATCATTAGAGAATGAAAGCATCCTACATGATTATGATAACCAAATAAATTAATTATGCTTAACAAATTTAATTAGTTTAAATTAAGTATCAAGAGGTGGTAGTTGCCTAATTAGACATATTTGTATGCCTTTATAAAGAGCATTGACACTTCAAGTTAATTTTTCTTTTAACATAGATAATCAATCTTTTATGATAATTGGAGTTTCCTATAAGTGAACTTTGAAGCCTTAACATTTGCTTTATTTATTTCTCTTCACTACTTTAATTACACTGTTTCTGTTAGTTTAGTGATCAAATTATCTTTTATAATCTTTCACCCTATTTAGTTTATTTTTAATTAGGATTAATAAATTTAAAGACACAATTTTAATGGGAATGCTATTCTGGATTTATTTTAATTTTGATAATTTGATGGAATTGATTCTATACTCTTACAGATAGACTTAGTAGATTATGTTTTTAGCCATTATTATCGGGGATTATTTAATTTCTATCTTATTTATCCTAGTTTTTGTTTTTACTTTTTGGTTTTTATTTTTCTTCTCTTGTATATAATATTGTGTTTTTTGTGTGGTATCTCCATAACTGGCAGCAAAATGATGCATTTTTAGACTTGGTGATATAATAAACTAATGATCTTTCAAACCTGATGAAGATGTTGATGGATCATGAAATAGATAGTAGGAGATGTTTTATAATTATGGTGTGTATGGACATCCTTGCATGCATTGATATAGAGCAGGCCTTTTATTACTATAAAAATGTCAATTATATGTTGCCTATGAGGGAAATAGAAAAAATGATCCTTTCTCCAATTTGTGTCATTTAGGATGGAGTAACCACCCAAATATCTTCTAGGAGGAGCAAGGAGTTGGAATAGGCAGACCTATAGTAATTGGAATAGGCAGACCTATAGTATAGGAATAGCAACTGAGTTCTAACTATAAATTTAACGCCAACAACCACCATTACAGGCAATGAGATGAAAGACATTATCCAATAATATATATTTTCTCTTGATGATATATTTGATAGATTAGATAGATTGAGGGAATTTGAATTTCAAATGGATTTACTTGAATGGATGATGCAATCTAATTATGCATTCATTCACAATTTAGAGATTCAAGTAGGAAAAATAGCCAAGATGGATGGTGAAAGAGGTCAAAGTGAACTTTACAATAATACAGAGGTGAACCTAATAGGTCAAGTGTTAGCCATACCACTTAGTAATGATAAAACACTTAATGCTGATGATTTTAAAGAGGAGGATATGAAAAAGTCATACAAGCATGAGGAAGTGGCAAAGAAAGTGATGAACAAAATCAAATCAGCTTTGATCTCTTCCAAAACTAGCACCAATCATAATCTAGAGTAGTAGATACCTTAATGTATTATGACACTAATTCATAACTAGGTAGGTTTAAAATAGATAAAAAGAAAGTTAATTTACTCTTTCATAGATCCTAAAGAATTTTAAATGTTCAAAGGATTCTCATATCCAATAAGAAGAAGTTCAAGGGATTATAGGTGGGTATGTTAAGTGAAGATGGATTTTATATCCTGTAGTAAAGGAAGGGAATGGGGCAATCCAATCCTAACGGAACTTGAGATAACTAAGGAGCCTTAGATATTGAAGAAGAGTGGAAGCAAGCTTTTACTTATAGATCTATGATGAAAGGTTTGAGTAAGAAGTCCAATTAAAATACTTCTAAAAAAGCACTTGTTGGAAGGCAACTCAATGTTCTAACCCGAGTTTCTTTTATTTTCTTAGCTTTTTATTTTTATTATTGTTTGGTTTAATTTCTTTTGTAGGTAGTTGTAAGATGGACATTTAAAAATCTCACCTAAACATTTGGGATTTTTCTCTACCTATTTATTTTCATGCTTGCCTTTGTTATTTTACTTGTCCAAAATTAAGGACAATGTCTTGATTATTCCAAAAGGAGAAGAGGCAAAAACTGCATTCTAAAAATTGATCTAAAGAAAGCCTATGATAATGTTGATTAGATTTTCTTATGTAGCATCATGACGACTCTTAATTTCCCTGGTTGTTTCACTGAATGGATATCATTATACTTCACTACACTGACCTTTAGTGTTCTAATCAATGGAGAACCAACCAAATTCTTTAGGAGTTCTAAAGGCATTAGGCATGGAGACCTTTCTTCACCATACTTGTTTGCCATTTCCATGGAGGTTTTCAACAGAATTTTATGTAGAATTGTTGAAAGGACTAACCTCTTCAAATGTCATTCTAAGTGTAAAAAAATTGGGAATTACCAACCTTATTTTTGCTGATGATTTGATTATCTTAACCAGGTGGACAAAACTTCACTTACAACAAAAATAAAGGCTATCAGTATATTCACCAAGCTATCTAGACTTCACATTAATACTGATAAGTCCTCTTTTTACATGTCTAGAAGTGCTGAGGATCAGAGAACTATGGATGAACATGTCATTGGTTTAAAACAAATGCCTTTGCCTCTCACCTATCTTGGAATTCCAATAACTTCTTCCAGATTGTACTATGGAAGTTTCAAACCTTTGGTGGATAAAATGCATGCTACAATCACATGTTGGAAAATGAAATCTTTATCTCTAGCTGGGAGAGCTCAACTGATTATTGTTGCACTGTCTTCAATCAATATTCATAGTTCAATACATCTTATTATTCCTAGCGTTGTTAATAAAAAAATTAATAAAATTATTAGAAAATTTGTCCAATCTGGTTCTAATGATGGAGGTTATAAAAATGACATTAAATGGTCTAAAGTTTGCAGCTCTAAGAAGCATGGAGGTTTAAACATCATTCCTTTAAAACTCTTGAATAATTGTATAATGATTAAGAGATTATGGAGGCTAATTAATAATCACAGATCTTTATAGTATAAGTGGGTATATACATTCCATATCAAAGATAAGAGCATTTTGTAAATCGATCTATCATCAAGAAATACATATGCTAATCTAAAGGAGATACTCAATTGAGAAGCTTTATTAAAATCTACATTAAGGAAGTAGTAGGAAATGGAATGGGACACATTTTTTTGGCATGATAGATGGTTATTTGATGGTCCTCTTATTCACAATGTTTAGCTAAATATATTAATAAACTTCATTCCAGACAATCAAAACCTATCAAATGCAATGTTGGTGAAATATGAGATCTTAGTGAGAATAAATGATAATAATTTGTAGATGCAGTTTAATAATGTGGAGTTAAAGGACAATGTTGAGGACAAAAATTGGTGGTGTCATAGTGTTAATGGGAAATTCAACTAACACATTATGCAAGAAGCATTTTTAGCTAAATTTCAAGAATTTCTATTGGTACAAAGTAGTATGGTGCAAATGCAGCCTTCCTACAACTACAACAACTTTATGGAGAAATATAAAGGAAAATATACCCTCTTTTGATAACATAAACATGTTTAAGTGTAGTGTTTGTAAAAGTCAATTGGAGAGCTTTTCATATATGTTTTCCAATGTAAATTCACATGTGGATCTTGGAAAACAATACTTCATTAATATGCAATCAGTGACCCATGAGTGGAGTGGCAATAGATCATAACATGGAGTGTTAACTTGCAACATGTTAAGAAGAAGCATAAATGGTGTTATTACATAGCCTTATCCTATTTGGCTCTACACATATAGGATGAAAGTGAAGTAAATCACACGTTAGTATAGACTTTACGTATAAGAAACTCGATACACAAGAAGGGGGGGTTGAATGGTGTATCCTTTTTTGTTAATATAAAATCTTGTTAAGAGCTTCTCTTTCTTGTTAAAAAGATATCACAAAGTTTATACGAGAATTATTATATAGTTAAATCACAAATCGTTTGTTTAACAACAAAATAAACTGAAGTAAAAGATAGAGGATAGACGCTGCGATTTTTATACTGATTCACCCCAAACTGTAGGCTACGTCCAGTCCTCAGAGTTCGTCTGAGTGTTTTACTATACTCTAAACGATTACAAGTATTCTTTCTTCCCTTCCAGAGCCTCTTCAGGTCTCTTACAGTATTCTTTCACTATCTTAGCCTCTCCAGGATATCAGCCTTTTCTTTCTCTCATTAGAAAAAGATTGTGAGCTTTTGTTACAGTAAGTTTAGCTCTCTTCGTATCACACTACAGAATTTCTCTTTTCTAATTAAGCACTTAACGCTCAAAGGTTACTGATTTCTAAATCGTAAGATTTGTAAGAATTCTCTCTAAGATTCTAAGCTTGTAACATCTTCGACTATGACTAGCATTTATAGCCTTCGTCTCTAACTGCTTCTTGATCTTTGATAACCGCTTCTTGATTCTTGATAACCGCTTCTTTAATTGAGTTCTGTAACTAACTCTAACTAAATAACTGTCTGACGTATTACTGTATCTTTATGGTATCGTCTATGACTTTGCATCTATGTTGACTTTGTGTCTGCGTCTACATTTTGATTTCGCGTCCGCGTTTGTGTTGTATTTACGTCTGTGTTATATTTGTGTCTGTATTGTATTTGTATCTGTATTGTGATTTTGCCTTCGCGTCTGAGTCTGTGTTTTAACTTCGCGTCTGTGTTTTGTACTTTGACTTTGCATCTGTGTTTGTGTCTGCATCTGTGTTCTGTACTTTGTCTGCACACTTAATACACTTGTTAAAAACGTTATTCTTTTATAACATTATTATTATTTGATTGTCATCAAAATTAATCATCGTAAAGTCCTCTTGACTTAACAATATCCCCCCTTTTTGGATGATAACAAATAATCATAATTTTAGAAAAATCAAAGTGAATGAATTTTTATTCAGTTGATGAATAAGAAAACAACAAATGAATAAGATGACAATAAACAAAGAATAAGAAGACAATAACCAAGAATACTTATATGCATGCTATCTTCTTCTTTTCTTCTTTCTTTTTTTTTCTATTTTTCTTCTTCTTTAATCTTGTCTCCCCTTTTTTCTTCTTTTCTACCTTCTTTTCTCATCTTGTCTCCCCCTTTTTTTCTTTTCTCCCCTATTTGTTATTAATCAAAAAGGTTACCTCAGATGCTTCATTATTTCAGAAAACATGCGTTGCAT
>JANQAP020000105.1:962895-975653 GCA_026874005.2 Erythroxylum coriaceum
CACTCTCCCTCTCTCTCTTCTTCACCGTTGCCACCACCCCCTCTCTGGTTTTCTAAAGACCACCACCGCACCCCAACAATCACCAGACGCCACCAGCCTACCACCACACCAATCACAGTCACAAAGTCTCCCTAGAATCACCAGATCTGAAATAAATTTAGAACTAAACTTGACCCGACCTGACATTGAATTGGTTTCTAATTTTTTTGGTGTATTTTTTGCTCTCAAAATTTGAAAAACAAATTCATTGTATTTGGTTGTTTATATATGTTTTTGTAATTGTTGAATTGAAATTGTTGGAAATTGTTAAAAATAAAATTGTTAGAAATTATTGGAATTTGGAAATGCAAATTGTTGAAAATGCAAATTGTTTATGTATATTCCATTATTTTATGAATTTGTGATTTTGTGATGGTTGAAATTGTTGGTTGTTGGAAATAAAATTGTTAGTTATTGGAAATGAAATTGTTGGATATTTGGAAATAGAAATTGTTTTTGTATGTTTTGTGATGTTTGAAACTTTGAATTAAAATTGTTCAAAACTGTTGAAGATGGAATTGTTGAAAATTATTGGAAATGGAAAATGTTGGAAATGGAAATTGTTTATGCATGTGTTTGTAATGGTTGAATTGAAATTGTTGGAAAATGTTAGAAATGAAATTGTTGGAAATTCTTGGAATTTGAAAATGAAATTTGTTTATGTATGTTTTGTGATGTTTCAAACTTTGAATTGAAATTGGAGAAAGTTGGAAACATAAACTACCAATTCTTTCCACCTAATCACTATGTAAAATATGTTGAATTATTTGGTGGTAATATATATATGTGTGGGCTATCATAAATATTTATAATAGATAATGTGTGAAAGTATCAGCATATGTGTCCAAAAGGAACTTTTTTCCAAATTGTGAATATTTTGTAGGCTAAACTCCAACCACTTATACTAAGACCTATTAATGTCGATTAAAAATCATAGAAACAACTTATATATTTAAGAACCAAATATAGAATGGTGGATATAATATTATGGATTGTTAGAAATGAAAAGAAGATTCGAAGCTTTAAATAAGAAAAAAAAACATTTCCAAAGAAGTCATATCCTTCAACTTGATCCTCATGTTATGAATAGATGTATATGAACAATTGTATAAGATATGTCATTCACTATTCGGTGATTATGTAAATCATACCCTTCAACTTGATCCTCATCTTCGAAACTTTGAATTGAAATTAGTCGAAATTGTTGGAAATAGAATTGACAGAAATAGAAATTATTTATGTATGTTTTGCGATTGTCGGAAATGGAAATTGTTTACGTATATTTTATGTAATTATGTTTGTTGAATAATTGAATTATTAGTTTTTGACTTATAGTGAATTGTGTTCGATGAAATTGAATTGTGTATGATGTATGAGTTGTATTATATAAGATGGACATGCATATTGTGTAATGATATTATGTATTCTTTATTTTGATATATGCATTCATTTATTTTTACAGATAAATAGAAGGAAGTTTAAGTACTCCTGATCAACCCACTCCATGAAGATACAATGATCCAGATTGGGCCCATGTTACATTGGTTCCCGGTATGAGGAATCATACTATTTATTTGTTTTACAACAAGCATTTAAAAGGTGGAGGAATAACCTGATTAAAGAAACATTTCGCTAGGGTTAAAGGAGATGTAGAATCCTGTAAAAAAGTAAGTCATGATGTGAAGTAGCAGATAAAAACTTTGCTTGAAGATTATCAACATAAGAAAGATATAAAGGAAAGGTTGAATTTTGAAATTAATAATGGAAGTTCATTTGCAAGTTTTCGTGATGATTGTAGAAATGTTGAAGGTGGTAGTGCTAGTGCTAGTGTTCCATCCTAAGCTCAGCAAGAAGTAAATATTACACCTGCACCTTATGTTAGGAAAAGAAGAAGGCAGGTGATTAATTTTTTTGCAACACGAACAACTCCTAGATTCCAACCTTCAATTCGTAGTGCAATGCAATCAAGAGATGTGGCTCATAATGTCGATGTGGTACTAGCTAGATGGTGGTATAATACAAGTTCATCATTTAATACTTCCTAGTGTTACTATTATTATCCTATGGTGGACGCAATAGCCTCTTACGGTCCGAGATACAAAGCTCCTTCGATTGATAACTTAAGAGGTAAACTTTTGAGTTGCTCAGTTTCTGAAATTAAAAGTTATTTGGCTAAAAAAGAGTGAATTGGGCTACTTTTAAGTGTTCAATCATATGTGATGATTGGATAAATAGGAGACAAGATCCTATTATTAATTTTTTTGGTTTATTCTGCAAATGGCTCAATATTTTTGAAGTCTATTGATGCATCTAACCTTATTAGAAATACTATACTTTATTGGGGATATTTGATGAAGTTGTGAATGAAGTGGGGCCAGAGAACATTGTTCAGTTCATTGTTGACAATGATTCCGCTTATAAAGCGGCAAGAAGAAGGTTACAGAATAGTTCTTTTTTTTAGATTCCTTGTCCTGCACATTGCATTGACCTAATGTTAGAGAATATAGCAGATCCTAGGTATTTTCTTATTATCGATGAGACTATTCAAAAAGTTGAAAAAATGACCAAGTTCATCTATAATCGTGCATAGGTTTTGAATATAATGAGAAAGGAATTTACCAATGGTAGGAATTTGAGTTGTCCTAGTGTGACAAGATTTGCAACAAATTTATTATCGCTTCATTCTTTTGTTTCGATAAAGAAAGACTTAAAACAAATGTTTACAAGTAATAATTGGGTTGCATCTCAACATGCTAGGTCTGATGCTAGGTTGAAGATTTCCAACATTATATTGGAAGATAGAGAATTTTGGTCTCAATGTTAATATGTTATCCGAGTTTGTGAGTCTTTGGTGAGAGTGATTCACTTGGCTAATAATGAAGAAAAGTTAACAATGGGTTTTTTTTTATGCCATTAGAAAGAGCGAAGGAAGCAATTAAGGATAATCTAAAGCATAGGCCTTCTTTTCCACACCATATCTTGCAATCATCAATGAGAGATGGGAAAGATAACTTTCTTCTCCTTTGTTTGCAACTGGGGTATTTTTTTTAATCCTAGTGTATATTTTAGACTCGATTTTACAAAGAAAGTTGAAGTTAGTAAAGGAATGTTATTCACTATTACAACAATTGTTGGTCATGAAATGATGCAAGATCTTTTAAGCTCACAAATAGAGCTTTATAAGCTATCTTTTGGGGATTTTAGATTGTCGATTGCTATTCGACAAAGAGCAAAACTTTCTCCAGATATTAGCTATTTCCTTTTTCTTATTTGTTGAAAATTAATTATCACTTTATTTTGTTTGTAATGCTACTTTTGTTATTTTACAACTTACAGTTTCTTGGTGAGATCAATTCGAAAGTGGTGTTCCAAAATTGCAAATGTTTGTAATTCAGATTTTAAGTCAATGTATGAGTGCATCAGGCTGTGAATGGAACTAGAGCATATTTGAATTCATCCATTCCAAGAAAATGAATAAATTGGAGCACAAGAGATTAAATGACTTGGTATTCGTTCGTTACAATTTAAAGCTTCGGGAAAGGTATACTATTATTATTATTATTAATTTCGATATAATTTCTTATAATTTTCTAATAATTAAATTTTATTGTTTGCTAGGAATCTTAATAGCACAAGTAGTTCAACAAATCTAATTTTTATTGATAATATCGATCTTTTTGTGGATTGGGTTTTTGAGGAACTAGATTTGATAAATGTGAATAACTTAGAAGATAATCTTGGTTGGGAAAGCATTGACATGTCATTTAGTGTATTGAATTTAAATGATGATGATGATGAGGATCCTCGTGATGAAGATTTTATATTAAATGATAACTACCGTCAGTGTAGTTATAACGGGTATCCTCCCGTAGACGATTGAATGAAGTTTCAAGTTTTTGCTTTTCTTTTGTTATTAATTTTACTTATATTTGATATATATGTTAAATTCTATATATGTAATGTAATTATAAATGTTTTTGTTACAAGTTTCACTTCTACTTAGTTGGTTCCTCATTACAAACTCTTGTGGTAAATTATAATAGTTTGAGAATTAAGGATATTTATTATTCTTTTTATTAGATGTTTTGAACTTTTAATGTAATTATTATTTATTATATGATGACATTGTAATATTTTAAATACTTTGCATTATTTTTAATTTTATATTTGTATGATGATAATTGTCTTTTTTATATTAATTGTGATTATTATATTTGTGAAATATCTGAAAATTATTGTTATTTCATGTTAATTATACTTATTATTTATTAATATGATTTGTAAAAACAAAATTGATGTAAACTTATAAAATATACGGTACAACTATACAATATGATAATAGACTATTTTGCAATTTTCAAAAAAATTCAACTACTATTTTATAAATTTAAAAAATTACTCAAAATAATACCCGATATTGATGTACCAATACAATAGCATATTAGAACTAAATTGATACCAGGTTTGGTTCAATATTTGTAACATTGCTTAGAACATTATAATTACCTGCCCATCGTTAAAGAGATGTAAAACGGTAGGAGATGCAAAACAATACAACGACATATGCTTTATCTGACAATTTACGTAACCTTTTCGTTCCCAGGTAACTAAAATAGACATGCTTCTTCGATGAAGAAACTAGAAGGAACGTGAGGCTTTGATTCAGGCCATTTTCCAGTCGAATTATACTCCCAAATTACTCTCAGGTGGTTTGGTGCACCTCTATTGTGACTAAAGTTTCATACCTTGTAACGACAGGAATCGACCCAAACTGTACAAACATTTTGAACATTGCGAAGTTTCAATTGGCTTATCAATGCCCTCAAGTAGTCGAGGAAATTAGCTGCAGTTCAGAATCATCTAATCTTTCATGTTTCACTCTGCCTCTAATTGGTTTATCTTTTCTCATTGGCATCCCATGATTTGATAATGTCATCATCAATGGTTGTACAAACACCCCGTAATTTCAGTGATAAGCTGCAAGAAGGTAAAATGTTCACCACAAAGCCGGATCTTCTGATTATATAGTTAGAACTAGTGAAATGATAAGCCTCTTTCAATCTTGTCCTCTTATATCAGTCTTATTACAGTTGCAACTGCCAGATGGACATCATGCGTTACTGAGCCATCCCTTCGCGTGACTAGTAATGTCAAAAGTCAAAATTGCCATTCATACAAACCTATAAAGAACCATTGAAGACGAAACAATTATAAGAACAAAGCAATACAACTTAATTTCTTTTACCCTTATTTCGTCTAGACGAAACAACCATCCATCCCTCATCAGATTGAGCTTCCTTAGCCTTGGGCCTATCAACTGGCAAATTCACTGGAGGAGTTCTTGACTGTTGTTCAGGTGCATCCACCATCATATTTGATCCATCATCTCTAGCACTGACATTTTCTTTGTCATCATGTTCCTCCTCCTCCTCCTCTCCTCCAGTCTAGTACAGAATATAAACCACACTTTCGTTAGACAAATATATTTCTAAATTCTCCTATGCTACATTGCAAAGTAAACAATGCCGGTGCTTCTTAATATCCAAAATTTCCAAATCTTTCATGGAAGAAACTAGTTTTTCAAGCATCAGCCTTGAGAGCTTTCCTTAACATGAAGTGTCAAGAAATAAGCACAGAGAAATACTTCAATCAATGTGAAACACAAAATTCGTAAAAGGATTCTTACAAGAGTATGCACTAAATATTGCATAATGATATTTACCATTCTACACTGTTGTTCACTGATCATACAAACTGTATTTCTCACCCATCCATTACTAAAGTTCAGAAACATTTTCAGAATCTAATATTATGACTGCTTCAGCAAGTCCTTGTACTATAGAATTTCATCCCCTCAACATTGAATGCAGTTCGCATAAATGAGATCCAACATCTCTACGTCCTATCTTTATAAAAGAGAGAAAAAAAGAAAGGGGCCATGCGAGCTTGGATGCTAAATCATCTATCAGACTTCAGGCTGAATACTGTAAGTACAGAAAGACAAGGGAGAGCCCAACTTTTGGTGTGTAGATTCTAACAGGTCCCCATACAAAAAAAGGTCAACAGAGCAGAATTATTGAAGTTCAAGGATTTACCATTAATATGACTAATCTGTAAATTCATTGCAGGAGGGTAGATTTTTAACAGCCAGCCATAAACAAAAATTAGCAACACAAATTATAGAAGAAATTTTACCACACAGGACTAGCCTATGCATCAAATTTAGAGGGTCAAGTAAGCTTGCTATAAAAAATTTTCGATAACATGAAAATGTCAAACACTGAAAAGAAAACCACCTGTCTTACGTGTTGGTGAACTCCAGTTCCAGTTTGTCTCTGTCTCAACTCCTCAATACTGCCATAATTACCTTCTAAACACTCTGCATGCAGAATCATCAACTTTTCTGCCACCTGAAGTATCATTGAGACACAGAACCATATTTACAAAAGTGGAAGTAGCAAAAACTGCCTGCACTAGAGTGGAAAATCACATTTTAAATATTGTTAAGAAAAAGTCATACCTCCTCAATGCTGCCATCTTCGATCATGACATTAAGAGATAGCATACCTTCATCAAGGATGTTTTCTAGATCATCAATATAAAGTGGTTCTGCTTGAAGAAATAAAAAAAAAAAGCAGTTTGTTTGAAGAAGATACATGGGAATCAGATTTTAAAGACACAAAGTCAATCGACAACAACTAACAAACCAACAATCTCCACTGATGCAACGGGGAAGAAAAACTCCTAATTTTAAGGCACAAATCAAATAGCTTAGTCATCCAAATTCAGAAAATTTTGACCACAAATAACTATACGAATCAAAATCATCAAACAAGAAAAACACAATCAAATAGCTAAAAGAAAGATTTTTACATTAAAACCCAAATTAAAAGAAATAAATAAAAACACTGAGAATGTGAAAAAACCTTTAGAGTAAGTGAACCACGAGAAGATGTCGGAAGCGAGCTGATCAGCCAGGTGGTTAGACGAAGGGCCAGCCCACTTGTTCTCAATTGCAAGCTGCAAAGCAGACCATCGGGAGAGAACAAGAAAAATGGCTTCCCTCAATTGACCTTCTGATTCTGCCGTCAGCTTCTTACTTGGGCTGCTTCCACCACCAATAACCTCCATCTCTCTCTGTCTGCTCTTTGTGTCTATATAGTATTTGCGATGAAGTTTCTCCAAAAAAGATATTGCTGTCACTAATTTGATTTAGGGAAAATGTAAGATGGTTAGACTAACAAGAACTTCTCAAAATAAAGGACTTTTAAGCATAAGACATTTATGGCTCTAGGTAACTTTTTGAAGAAATTTATGTAAGCAATTACTTACTTAAGACTCGCTTTTCATTATTTCTTAATGGTCAATACAGTAGAAACAACGTGTGATAGCTTTGGGAGGGCAAAGGCAAGGAAAATGAATCATCAAGCCTTCTCGGAAGACTATAATGCAATACCCACATGCACTAATCAAAGATGATACAGCATGGAAAGCAAAAAAGATGTAAACCAGTACTTCTGTTCTAGAGTTTCTTCTGACTTAGATGGCAAGTCTACTATAGGGACTTAGACTAGAGTTTACAGTTAACTCATCTGAAGCGCAAACTCGTAATTCTTTATTAAAGAACATTTTATTGTTTGGGTGCGTGACATCTTTTATAAAAACAATAATAAAGAACATAGGATTCTTCTTCTCAAGAGGCAATTTACAGGATGTGCAGGTTAATTAGCTTTTCTGAAGGGCACGAAAGAATATATATAAAAAAAAAAAACACAAAACTCAAGTTCAACACGCACAGTCTTAACTGTAACAAGACTAGTCACTAAATTATCAGCGAAAACTTACACAATAACACAAACTAGCTGTTGCTCACCTGTCAAGCAGCTTCAAAACCGCGTCAACCCAGAGAAAGAACACCCTCTCCTTTTGAAACGTCCTTCTCTCTTGTCACAAAGATTGTGGTAAGAAGCTGATGAGTTAACGGAAAAGGAGAACGAAGAGCGGGAGAGGCACGAGAGGAGATTGGAGACCTGATTGAAGGTTGGAAAGTTGCAGAGAAAAAAAGGACATTTTAGGATCTTAGGTTATGTATTTTTTTTTAAATTTTAGTCGTTTAATTTTTAGGAATGTGCATTTAGTCCTAGTATCAGCCGATATCGAAATCTGGTACAGAACTAGCATATACCATAACATTTTTCAGCCACCATACAATACTTATTCCTTTGCTTCCAACTCTTAATAAACGAAGAGCCATGGGAAAAAGCTTCCTTATTTTGCAGCGACGAGCTTCCGTTATGAAACATGAAATATGACGAATAGGAACATGTTTATGAAGGATTGATCTTACCTATTCATCTAACTAACGGATCCGCGATTCCCCTTCACAATTCACCCACGGGTGTCCCTCAAAATGATGGCAATCTTGAACTCCCAACCTAATCGGGTAACATAGGAAGATTGTATTTTGGAGAATTCTTTACCCCTTTTGCTTATAGAAGGGAACGCCGTGGTGTGCTTTGAGATTGGATGGTTTTGCAAACGCTGTCGTTTTATTTGTATGACTCACTATGTGTCTAGAAACCCTGTCGATTTCTGGTGATATTCCTTGATGCAAGAGAGTCCTTGTGGCTCCCCAAACCTTTGTTCTTTTATCTTCTTATTATTATAAATCAATTTAAAATTTTCAAAAGAAAAATCGTAATAAATATATGTATAAAAAAGAGGTAAATCTTTTTTTTCTTTAAATAATTTTGAAAATTTTCCTTAATCTTTAAAATTCTTAAAAACTCTTTTTATCTTTCAATTTTTTGAAAAATTAATTCTCTTAAATTTTAATTTAAAAAATAATAATAAAATATATGCATTCAACTTAACTCTCAAACTTAAATTGAACTAATTAAATTCAAATCAAATTGATAATTTATTATAATTATCTTAAATTATCAATTTAAGTTGAATTCAATTAATTATGATCAAGTTTTTGTTAAGTTATTATATTAATAATATTTGATTAATTATCGTCTAATATTCAATTAGACATATTACTAGTATTTTGCTAACATTTTTTAACTAAATTTAAGATTTTTTGAAAAATGAAAATTAAAAGAATTTTATTATAAATTTTAAAAATCAATACTATTGTTTTTAAGTTTAAGGGAGTTCCATTTCTTTTACCACAGAAACAAAAATATTACCAAACTTTTATAAGCAGATGGTGTACTATACGTTTATACCTGGTGATGAGTTAGGCATTTTCGGAGAAACTTCATCGCTAATACTATACAGACGCAAAGAGCAAATGAGAGATGGAGGCTATCAGCGGTGGAAGCGGCCAAGTAAGAAGCTGATGGGCAGATTCAGAAGGTCAATTGAAGGAAGCCATTTTTCTTGTTCTCCCTGTTAGAATCCAACTATGATTAAATCACGGACACAACAGAAAAATAAACAATTTTTACAGATTTCGAGTAGATTATGATAATTGAATAAACTTAAATAATATAAAAACAAATTAAAAATCGTATTTTATTCACCTTCTTGTTAAAAAATCTTTAAAATTTTTTTAATTAATCAATCACAAGCTGTTTAAATGTCCACCCTCTGATGATATTTATATAGCAATTCTCAAGACTGATTTGAGAGGAAGAAAAAAAAATTGCTAGCTTCTTTATTGTTCTTCCCTTTTTAAATAGAGAAATCATAAGGGTCCTTCATTAAAATTAAATTTCTTTAATTATAATTAAAATCAAATTTTAATTATAATTAATTTAATTTTAATAAAATCAAATATATCATATTTGATCCCTAAAGTTTCTCAAACTTTATAATTAAATTCAACTTAATTATATTGATTTTTCTTCCACAAATCGTTCTTTGATGTATGACCCATTAATTTCCTAATAAATTAGCAATAATTATAAATTACAATTCTAATTTACAATTAGAATTAGACAAATTAAAACATCTTTTAATTTATCTTTAATTCTCCAATTAAACAATTCATAATCATAATTCATGATTGACATCTAGCAACATGTCATGATTACTCAAATATCAGGATGTCAAAGTGATTGACTTAATTTGTCCATGCATGACTATGAAATATAATTTAATCATTTCATCATTCAATATTCTAATTGGACAGAGTATGGATAAAGTGTCTACTCTTATCATTTAATCATGTTTGTTCTTACTAATTAGTAGTTGATTTATAATTGAAATTTGAAAACACCTTTTTAAATGTCAATTCACTCAGGCCAGAGAATTTCATAAATTATTACAATAGAATATTCTCTCTAATTACTTTAGAGTGACGGATCCAATATTTACTTACTCAACTATCTATATATGATTCATACTGTATCCAATTACTTTCGACTGAATAATCCTAGGATGATTCATAAGTAGCATCAAAACACAGTAATTCCCTAGACACCTTGGTAATCTCAAGTCCGATGATCAATTATACAACCATCATTATGAGATAATCCATAGACACATAAGTAATATTCCATCCGGAATTCTCATAATCGAGTCAGTTCAGTGACTTATTCTCTAATAATCATGCACACATTAGTTTAAGTATCTATATACTTTAATTTACGAGATCAATTACTTTTTTCATAAGAAAAAACATAATATGTGTTAGTGTTACCGTTTCAACAATATCCCGTCTTAATGAAACTACAATTAGGAACATTTAGGAATAATATATAAGTGTAAATTGAATCTCATAATTATGATCTCATCATAATTTCAATTACACAGTAATTATTCCAAGGATTTTACTTTTAATATTAAAACATAAAATATTAATTAAATTTATATATAAAGACAAATAAAGCCTTTTCCAAAATTTAAAATAATGTCATAAATTAATTTGCATCCAATTGATTGGCTGTGAGGGCATAAACTAACAATCTCCCACTTGCACTAAAGCCAATCTCTTAAGAATCTAATACCATATCCGTCCATATGTCGATCATGTCTCTTTTGAGACAATGACTTAGTAAGAGAATCTACTAGATTCTCTTCAATGGGAACTCGCTCCAATGCTATGTCTTTCTGCTCCACTATCTCCCTGATCAAGTAAAACTTCCTGAGTACATGTTTGGATCGTTGATACGACCTCGGTTCCTTTGCTTACACAATAACACCATTGTTTTCACAATACAATACTATGGGCTCAACAATGCTAGCAACCACTCCAAGTTTAGTGATGAACTTCTTGATCCAAACTGCTTCCTTTGCCACCTTTGACACTGAAATGTACTCTATTTCGATCGTTGAATCTACAATGGTTGGTTGTTTGGAACTCTTCCAACTTACTACACCACCATTTAAAATGAAGATGTGCCCTGATTGTGATCTACTATCATTATGATCTAACTGGTAACTAGCATCTGAATATCCTTAAACTCTCAGTTCATCTCCTCCATAGACTAAGAAAATATCTTTAGTTCTTCTCAAATACTTTAAGATATTTTTCACAGTGGTCCAATGACCCTCATCAGGTTTAGATTGAAACCTGCTCGTTATGCTTAAAGCATAAGAAGCATCTAGTCTAGTACATAGCATCGCATACATGATTGATTCAATTGCCGAAGCATATGAAATACAATCCATTTTATCTCTCTCATCTTATGTCTTTGGACACATACTTTATAAGAGAGAAATCTCATACGATATAGGTAAGAATCCTCTCTTGGAATTCTCCATGCTAAACCTCTTTAACACTTTATCTATGACCGTGGATTGGGATAATCCAAGCAACCTTTTTTATCTATCTCTATAGATCTTTATTCCCAAAATATAGGCTGCTTCTCCCATATCCTTTATAGAGAAGTTCTTGGATAACCAGACTTTTACAGATTGTAGCATAGGTATGTCGTTTCCAATTAGTAATATGTTATCTACATATAGTACCAAAAAAACGACTGCACTCCCGCTAACCTTCTTATAGACATATGGTTTATCCATATTTGTGATAAAATTAAACTCTTTGATTGTCTCATTAAAATGGATGTTCCAACTCCTTGACACTTGCTTAAGTCCATAAATGGACCTTTGCAACTTGCATACTTGATTAGGAAATCTCTTAGATTCAAAACCTTCAGGTTGTATCATATACACATCCTCCTGTGAATTCCCATTGAGAAATGTAGTTTTGACATCCATCTTCCAGATTTCATACTCATGATATGCTGCTATGGCTTACAAGATCCTGATAGATTTTAACATAACTACTGGCGAAAAGGTTTTATCAAAATCAACTGTTTGTTTTTGTTTGTAACCTTTAGCCACTAACCTTGCTATGTACATATGTACATTACCATCCATGTCGGTTTTTCTCTTAAAAATCTACTTGCATCCAATAGGTACAATACCAATAGATGCATCAACAAAAGTCCATACTTGGTTAGTGTACATAGATTCTATTTCAGATCTCATAGCTTCTTGCCATTTTAAAGAATCAATATCAGACATTCATCATCATCATCATCATCATCACCCAATCTGAAATCCCGCAATGAAGCGGGGTCTGGGAAGGTCCGGTAGTACGCAGCCTTACCCCTACATAGTAGAGAGGCTGTTTTCGATGGACCCACATGCATATGAGACAATATATGAATGATGCAGGTTACAAAAAAAATATGGAGAAGGTCAAAAGATTAAAAACTTAAAAAAAAGCTATGCAAATGTGACAAGAAGATTTTAGAAAA
>JANQAP020000105.1:1066559-1086549 GCA_026874005.2 Erythroxylum coriaceum
TAAGGAGATTTCCCTATAACAAGGAGTTATTCAGCAATAAAGAAAACAAGCAGAATTTATTAGAAATCACGAGATCTGAAACTCCCTCTCTTAAATGAGTTTCAAGGTTGCAGCTCCCTTCGACAAGCTGTGTAGGATTACTCACTATAGGTACATCCAGGAGGAAGAACAAGGGTAAAAACCCTTTTTTTGGGAGAAGAATCTCCGGTTAATCGTCCGGTGACGCGATCCTAAACTCGCGACCGTAATAGAAAGCTGCAGGCTTGTTATGTTAGGGAAGAAAAAACATGCCCAAAAGAACAGTGGAGAATTCTACCCTTGTTGCAGAGGCTTGTGCTAGCTGAATGGTCCAGGGGAAATTGGAGCAAAAACCCCATGTTTGGTGTGACAATTGAAATAAGCCAAAGCACACACATGAAACTAATGAGTCTCATCCTATCCAGGTGTACACGCGAAGGGCAAAACAGTATTTTCCAGGAGGACAGGTGGACGCCAACAAGGGATTGCAAATGTTACAAGTGTTGGAGCAATATAGGGAACTCAAGGGATCAGATATTCCAGTTTCAAATATAAAGGCTTGGGATAAGAAGATTGCAGCTGAGTTTGAATGAGACTGAGTGGTGATTCTCTCGTAATTTATGTTTCTGCGTATGAATAAATTGAGGACTTTCCTCATTGAATAAGGAGCCAAGCATTAGGATTATTTCCGGTTAGGCTCTGGAGGGTTCGTACAGCCTTGGTACCTTATAGTTCTGTTGCTTGTATTTCCACTTAAATTGTTAGTCAGTTAGTTTAGTGTCATTGTCCCATTCTCAAAGGCCACTTGGTCTATTCAGTTGTATTAGTAAGACGATTTCCATTGAATAAAAGTATCATTCAATAATTGATTTCTTATTTATATTCAAACACTTATTGAAATTCTGCTGGTCCCCATTAAATTGGCATTAGAGAGGGACGAAACTGTGGATTTACAATGGTTCAAACACGTTCAAGTAATCAATCCGATACCTATGCAATCAATTTAGCAGATGAAATCAACGAGGTAAAAACAAGTGTGGAGGAATTGAGACGAATGACGATGGAGTTTATAACAAAGATTCGAGAGGAAAAGAAACAAGATGGAAAGAAGGTCCGTCGGAAATGGAAGGAAATTCCAGTATGGCAGAGGATGAGACGGATATCAAAAGGTTTCGGGCACCAAACATAGAAAGGTTGATCTTCCCTTATTTAATGGGGAGGATCCTCATAGTTGGATATTTAAGGCGGAGCGATTTTTTACAATCAATCGAACTACTGATGCAGAAAAAGTTATGGTGGCCTCTATGTGTTTTGAGGAAGAAGCTATTACATGGTTCCAATGGTGCGAGTCACGAAAACCGCTTCGTACATGGCATAAATTGAAGGAATCTTTGCTCATCCGATTTCAAATGGGAGCAGTGAAATCATCATACAACGCCTTGATGAATCTAAAACAGGAGGGTACGGTAAGACAATATGTATCTCAATTTGAATTGTGGTCTGGATTAATTCCCAAAGTGTCTGATGAATTATTGATGGAATTTTTTACTAATGGACTTCGTAAGGAATTACAGGCAGATTTAAAAGTTTTTCAGGCATATTCTTTATCTTTGTTGATTGACATAGCTCAAAATTTGGAAGAACGTTTTTAGTTATTAAGCGATCCGCAAGAAAATAAATATCGAGTCGAGCGTTATCCACCCAGATCTGTCCCATTTCAGAAGTCTTATACTACAGCTGAGACCCGTTTCACTTATGGACAAAAGGAAGGGGATATTTTAGGGAATGAAACCCTAAAATCACAACTGGTTCCCAACTTTTTTCATCACAGCCGCGAAAGCAAAAGAACAGAGCATCCAACGCCACAAGATGCTCGCCAAACCGAAAGCAACGCCACCTCCACTAAAAGCCCTTTCCGACATCTTTCTGAGAAAGAAATTCAATATAGGCGTAAGCATGGCCTCTGTTTTAAGTGTGATGAAAAATTCGACCCTAGACATGTTTGCAAGAAGCGAAGTTTGATGGTGTTGATTCTTGATGGCGAGGAAGATGACGAGGAGAAAGTGGGAGAAGCTTCAGGGGCTGGCGATCAAAATGGAGGAGACGAGAACAATGAGATGGTGGCGTCTAACATGGAGCTATCAATGAACTCAATAATGGGGATTGAACAATCGTGTAAGACACTCAAGTTGCGGGGAGTCATACAAAATCAGGGGGTTGTTGTTCTTATCGACAGTGGAGCATCCCACTGTTTTGTCTCCAAGAGTTGGTCCAAAAGTTGGGGTTGGAAGTTGATATGGGTAGGAAGTTTGGGGTAGAGGTTGGTGATGGGTATTGTGTTCATGGAGAAGGAATATGCCGACGGGTTGAGCTGATTTTTCCAAAATTGGTGGTAATTCAAGATTTCTACCCGTTTGCCCTTGGTAGTGCTAATGTTGTTCTCGGAGTGAGTTGGCTGAAAAAATTGGGTGATTTTTCTGCTAATTACAAAAGGTTAACAATGACGATCAGTTCGGGGGACAAGAAAATAGTCTTGAAGGGTGATCCATCGTTGAGTAAAACTATTGTTTCCTTGAAGGCTATGATAAAAAACCTGTAGAAGGGAGATTTCGAGTTTGCTGTGGAGTTTTCTAAGTTACGGTTGGCTATTGATAGTAAGAAGACACAACCTGTTTCTTGTTTGGGCAGTGATTTCGTGAGTATTGGGAGGGAGGCAGAACTGATTTAGCCATTGCCTGGGGAGGTTGTGGACCTGCTGGCCAGATATGATTCAATTTTTGATCAGCCTGTGGGGTTACCCATTTCCAGAGGCCAAGATCATGCCATTAGACTTTGTGAGGGAGCAACACCACCAAATATCAGACCATACAGGTATCCCTTCCAGCATAAAAATGAAATTGAAAAAATTGTTAGAGAATTATTGTCTGCAGGAGTCATAAAACCCAGTATGAGTCCTTATTCCAGTTCAATGCTCTTAGTAAAAAAAACAAAGGATGGTGGGTGGCATTTTTGTGTAGATTACAGGGATTTAAACAATATAACTATCCCTAATAAATTCCCTATTCCAATTATTGATGAGCTGCTAGATGAGATTGGAGGTGCTAGAGTCTTTTCTAAGCTTGATCTTAAGTCGGGGTATCACCAAATTAGAGTCAGACCTGAGAACACGGAAAAAACAGCTTTTAGGACATATGAGGGTCATTATGAATTTTTAGTTATGCCATTAGGCTTAACTAATGCTCCCGATACTTTCCAGTCCCTTATGAACGAAATCTTTAGGCCTTACTTGAGAAAATTTGTCTTAGTTTTCTTTGACGATATTCTTATTTATAGTCCCGACTTGAGTTTACCTTAGATCACCTGCAGATAGTTTTGCAAACCCTGTTGGATAACCAATTGGTGGTCAACAAGAAAAAAATGCCTGTTTGCCCAATCTTTGATCAAGTACTTGGGCCATGTGATTTCTGGGGAAGGGGTTGCTGCTGATTTATCCAAAATTGAGGGTATGATCAAATGGCCGGCACCTACAAACATTAAAAGTTTGAGGGGATTTTTGGGTTTGACAGGATATTACAGGCGTTTTGTCAAAAGATTATGGGAAGTTAGCCAAACCTCTTACTACTTTATTACAAAAGAATGGGTTTAAGTGGGGTGAGGAGCCTCAAAAGTCTTTTGAGAGACTCAAGGAAGCCATGATGACAGTACCTTTGTTAGCAGTTCCAGATTTTAATCAACCCTTTGAAATAGAGACAGATGCTTCAGGTTTTGGGGTAGGGGCTATCATTACACAACAGGGTAGACCTTTAGCATTTTTCAGTCAAGCTTTATCACCGAGAGCCCAAGGTAAATCCGTTTATGAGAGAGAATTGATGGCTGTGGTTTTAGCTGTGCAAAAATGGAGACATTATCTCATTGGCCATCCTTTTATCATCAAAACTGATCAGCTTAGCCTCAAATACCTCTTGGGTCAAAGAGTAGTTAGCGAGGGACAACAAAAATCGTTATCCAAGTTGGTTGGCTTTCAATTCACCATTATGTATAAACCTGGGCAGGAAAATAGAGCTGCTAATGCTTTATCTAGGATGAATCTGGAATCAGGGGTACAATCCACTCAATTAGCAGCCTTGTCATTAAGAAGGTGTCATGCGATGGAGGGAATGGATGAGGAGATTAGGTGTGATCCAAAGTTAGGCAAATTGTGATTGATTTATTGGCTGATCCTACAAGTCACAATGATTTTTCTCTTAGGCAGGGGCATTTGATGTGTAAGGGTAGATTAGTTCTCCCTAACAATTCTCCTAGGATTCCCAAGTTGATTAAGGAGTTCCACTCTCACCTATAGGAGGGCATTCTGGGTATTTTCGAACCTACAAAAGAATGACTACCCCTAAAATTATAGTAAAAATAAATAAAGTGAAAACAAAAAGAAAACACTGATGATTTAAGTGGTTCGGTCAATGAGAACTACATCCACGGTAACTTTCTTCTTTCTTTGTTGTTTTTCTAGTATCTTTTCTATACAATATTTACATCCATATATAGTGTACAATCATGATCTAAATTAGGAATAAGTACAATGTAAGATAGGGAGACAAATTAGCGTCCTAATTAGGAGCAAGTCAAGGAGATTGAAATCCTCCTTGATTTCTTGTGATTTCAACATATCAGTAACTTACAAGTGCAAGAACTAGTATGAATAGGAGAACATGTTAATGATGACCATCTTTGCATCCCATAATAGAAAAAGTCCACCATCATAGACATGATTAGGATTATAAATATGTGACTAGTTAAAAAAGTATTAGCAAAAGAAGTTTCCGCATTCTTCTTAATTTTACTTTCCAGGAAAGCAACCACAGATGTACTAAAAAAGGGAAGTAAATGGCAAAGAAGGGGCGAGTAAGTAGGATTCAAAAGAAGTCAGCCAAAAATAGAAAAGTTAAACTAAAGAGAAAATGAAAAGAAGAGAGAAGAGAGAGCATCTACTCCTTTTATAGTTTATGGTTTGGATATTGTTTAATGGTCAAGTTGCTAAGTTAACAAACAATTTGGTAATTGCTTAAGCAAACAACAAGACTTAATCTAGCAGCATTAGTAGTTGGCACAATAATCAAAAGTCATATTCACTAAACTGAGGAGTTGGACCATAAAGCACTCTCAACTTTATCAACATCAATGGGCAACTGGAACATATCACCAAGTAAGAGCAGTGCTCAATCCTTCCATTCGTTTAAGAATCATTTATAAATAAGTAAAGGAGTGTTCGTTCATAATTTAATTCAAGAGAGCATCATTTAACAGATAGTAAGTTATTGTTTCCAGTATTGAATTCCCACCAAAGAAAGGCACATTGATATGAAATTGAAGGCTATATAGTACTAACCATAGGATGTCAATTTCAAATCATGAAATGCAGTACATCTATCTGAGTCAAGGACTCACTAGAGACAAATTCTGTTGAAATTATGACATGTGACATTGTCAAAGGCATGTTTGCACCATTTAGAAAGCAAAAAAAGACAACAAAAAAAAGGCAATTGAACAACTTTCTCTCTCACAAAGTGAACTTGATAAATTTGTCATATGGACAAGCTTTTTCCTTCACATATGTTTGAAAAAGAAAAGGACTCGTAAAGAAACCACGAATGATGAAATTCTGAAATCACTTAGGGCGTCAATCTCTTTGGCTTGGGAACTGTAGGTCACACATATAAAATGTTGGAGAATAATTACACGCAATTAAGACACAATCTCCACACCTTAACAAATTAAAGTACGGTATCAAGTACTAGAACAACTTGTAATGGCATTAGGGAATGTTAAAAAAAACTTTTAAAACAGATCACATCATAATGGGTAATGGCAAGCAGAAATAAAATGTATTCTGGAAACTATGGATGGAGAGGAAAATTACATACACTGTCAACCACAATTACATCCACAGAACCACTTCTGGTTAGCGTGTCAATTACGCTCAACAAATTTTCAGCAGAATCAGGAGGTGCTACAAGAAGTTTTTCTGTATTTATGCCCATTGATTCTGTTAGTGAAATGTCCATTGCATTCTCAACATCAAGATAAGCGCAATATCCTGCCCAGAAGACAATCCAGCAACGAAAGATAATATCTTAACAACCCAGGTGAAGAAAAAAAGTTAAATAACTCAGCCTAGGCTGGCCTGTTTATAAAAGAAGCTGTCAGGTAAAAATTAAAAAATAAATGAAATCTAGCATGCAAGTGTGTAGCATCGTTATTTTTTCCTTAGGAATTGCTTTTCCATAACAGGATACCTTTTTTAATTCAAGGTTTCCAATTCAATTTCACAATAATAAGATAAAAGACTCTTCCTCATAACTTGCTAATTAAGGATATGTTGGCTTGTTTACGTATTTACTTTAATACTAGACAAATATATCAGCACAAACCTCCAAGTTTTTGAGCTTCCTTGATAACATGAAGTGCAAGCGTTGTCTTGCCAGAAGCTTCTTGACCATAAATTTCAACGATTCTTCCCTGAGACCACAGTGGATTTCTCATTAAAATTGCAACGACTTTGTATATAGTTTCCACAGAAAATGTCACATAGTTCCAAGAAAACAGATTATAATATCTTTGAAAATATGCATCAACAACAATATATGCTATATACCCATATAGGAGATCTGGCTTGTTTGTCAAATGAGATCAAATTTTAGATAAAAGCTAGAATTACCAAGTTAGCACCAAGATTTTGCAATTGAGCCTATAGCTTGGAGTCTCAGCTGTAATACTGTAATCTTAATCATAGTATAAAACGTTTACAGCCAATTTCAGTTTGAACATGAGCTAAAGTTTAACAAATATCTTAATTTAGAAAAAAGTTTTTTTGAGTATTTTGATGGTGTAAGCCTATTAGTCAACTAGACAGAGGGATGGGACTTTTATAGCTTTAATCTCTGGTTGCAATCGGAAGCCCAGAAGATAAAGGACCCTTATGACTTGATTCAGCGCACCCACAAGCTTTTAAGCAAAAGATTACCTTTGGTAACCCACCAATACCAAGGGCAACATCAAGCTTCATAGAGCCTGTAGATATAACAGGAGCACGACGGGAGCGGAAAAAGCGCTGCAAGGACAACATAGACTCTTTACCAAATTCACTTGAAAGTTGAGTGAGAGCCATACGTAATGCATCTTCTTTCTCCTTTGCTTTACCATTGTCAGCTTCATCACAAGAAACATCAAAAGTTCGCAAACGACAATCGACAGAACAAGACCAACTTGGGTCGTTACCTAAAGACGAAAACAAGCGGGTATTCATCCCAAAATAACTGAACCCTTTTCTTCTTCCATTCTGCCCAAAAAAAAAAAGTTTATAAGCATGTACTCTGCTATGAAAGGACCCAAATGAAAAAAGCAAGGTTAGAGAGAATGAGAGACCTGAGAAAAAGAAATGAAAGAGGAGGTCCCAAATTTTCTCGGAGAATACAAATGAAGGGAATGAAAGAAAGACACCATCTTCAACCAAGCAAAGCAACTTGCTTTGGTTTGTTTTTTCAGGTGGAGCTAACTGTGAGCTTTTGCTTCGAATGATGCTACGTAACACACTATTGACTCTCTACCAACTTCAAAAATTTTGTAATTGTGCCGAACAGTGTTTTATAGTTATCATTTTATGAAAATTGTCACATATTATCATGACCTCCTTAAGTTCACTTAGTATTAGCTGCACCGAGACTTTAATCATGATATCAACAATTTGATTAAAAGAATAAAAGTGATTGATGAAGAGATTTTTTCAATTAAGTCTGAACAAAATAAATATCAATCTGAATGTATTTAGTATGGAGTATGAGAAACCGAATTTGCAATAAAAAAAATAGCACTAAGATTATTGCACTAGAGAGTTTTTGGTATGTGACAAACTCATTCCACCAAAAAGAGAGGTGATCCAATATATTTAAGTAATGATAAGGGCAATGCTCCTATAGTCAGCTTCAATGTTAAGACTAGTAACAGTGGATTGTTTCTTAGCATTCCAAAAAATAAGATTAGAATCAAGAAAAAATAGTAGTCAAATGTAAAACAACCATCATCAAAACAATAAACCTAGTCAATGTCACAATAGACTTGTATAGTAAGGCATTAGTTAAGTAAATGCCATGAGAGAGAATGGACCAAAGATATTGTAAAATTCTTTTACCTGCAATCTAACGAATATTAGTAACAATATAAAATTTTTGATACTTTATTCATGTCGATTTAGATTTTAGGATGAGTAAGACAAAAATATCGAAGAGTATCAACGATGCTATGATAATAGACCAATTATTAGAGAGAGCAAGAGTAAGTATAATACATATGGTTATAGGTTTGACAACAAAACTAAAAGTATTTTTTAATCAGTACTATAAGTCTGATGGTATTCTTTAGTAATAAGACAAGCTTTATAGTGCTTAAGGGTACCATTAGAATTTTGTTTTATGTGAAAGACTCACTTAACATTAGCATTTGATGGTGGAGGAATACGAGTTTATGTTTGATTGCAATGAAGAGCATTGAGCTGATCAAGCATGACTTGATGCTAACGAGAAAATTTATTGGCTTAAGTGAAGGAAGTGAGATCAAGTGCATGAAGAATATGTATAAGCGTATAACTAGTGACATAGAAAAATGTTTGAAAATGTAATTGAGGTCATATGTACGAGCAATTATAGGATGTAAATATGGTGATGATGATGAAAAAGTAGGGTGTGTCAAAGGCATTTAAGAAGGACATAAGGGAGTAGGTAAAGAAAGCAAATTAAAATATAAAGGCACTGTGATGTTGAAAGGTGAAAGGGAAGAGGAAGTGTTTAGGAAGGATTAGGCATATCATTTTAAAAAAATGAACATGACGAGAGATGTAAAATTTTGACTTTTTAGGGTCAAAGCATTGATAACATTTATATTGAAAGGAATAGTCAAGGAAGAAGTATGGTTTAGATCTTATTGTAAGCTTGTTAGTTTGAGTGGAACCTAAAGACGAAGATGTTGCAGAGGTTTATGGTTGCTTGTATTAAATTTTATATACATATTAAAACAAACATTTATATTTTTAGGCAATTCTTTCATTAAATTTTAAAAGGTCATAAATTATACACATATAATTCACTCCTTTGCGTGTCACTTGAGGACTGATAAAAATTATCTACTATAAACTACTCATTGTAAACTAGCCAAATAAGAATTATCAATTACAAATTAGTTATTATAAACTAGCTAATAAGAACAAAATTTAGTTCTTACAAATTATTCATTATAAACAAAATTAACTATTACAGATAGTCATTAGAAATAAAAACTTAAGGTCAATACTTAACAAAAATTGATTTAAACACACTAAAACACATTTAGAATTTCTACCAAAATAGTTTAAAGAATAAAATATTTTCTTGAAAGTTTAAAACATTTTTCCTCTTGAATGCATGATTAATTTACATTGATTTATAAGACTTTTTTTTATTTATTCACAAAAGAAAAACATCATTGTAGCACTCTAATATAAGGGTACTGCCATTGATCCATATATGTTAGTGACCGGATGTTACAAGGCAAAGAGGAAAAGCTAAACAAGGTTCAAAAAGCAATAGATCTAGCTAGTTTGGCTAAGGAGTCGACAACTGCATTAGCCTCACGATATTGATGTTGAATCCTGGCTTGAGTCCTATGCATGAAGGCGCGAGCCTCGTCTAGTAGATCTCGGTATGTCCATGGCCAGCCCGACTTGGTGGTGATAAAGTGCACAAAGAGCATGGAGTCGCTTTCTACAATGATGTCCCTGAGGTTATTGTCAATACATAATTGTAACGCCTTGTGCAAAGCTAATATTTCCACATAAAGTGTTGTTCCATTTGAGAAGGAAAATGATCCAGCAAGAAATACTTGGCCGACTGAGTCTCAAATTACAACTCCACCACCGGCGGCACCTAGATTGCCCAAAGAGGATCCGTCGACATTCACCTTGTATGCCCAGTTGGTGGTGGTTGCCAAGTGAGAGTCATGACACGAATTCGTTGTTGAAGACAACAAATATACCCTAGTCGTGAAACCTCAAGAAACGTTGAAGGACGGAATGGTAAGGGGCGCATGCTTGTGATGGAGCTTAGGAGCTGCACTGCATAGTTTGTAATCCTGCAAAAACTTAGTTGCTTACCATCATAAATGACCTCGTTTCTTATCTTCCAAACGGCCCAACAGATGGAAACTGGTAGTAGACTGATTAACCGTTTCCAGTCGTGACCTCGATCTTCATACTCCCAACATTGCCTAAATACATCAAATAATCCCAGCATGGTGCCTAACTGAATGGAAAATTGGCTGGCAAAAAATTGCCAAACCGAATTTGCGAAGCTGCAGTGTGGGATAGCATCCTCTGATTGGCAAGACACCACATAGCATTTGGAAATAATTTGAAAGCCTGAATGCGCAAAATTTCAGGGAACGCCAAGGATCCATTAAGGAGTCTCCATACGAACAAGGAAACTTTCAATAGAATTTGGAGTCTGCTTTGCTTGAGTTACCTTAAAGCTTGCTTAACTTTGTATTGAGCCCTTCACTTTCTGCATTTTTCTTATTAAATCTTTGATTACTTTACCCATTATTTGAACTTTGTGTTACATATTGCATGATTCTTTGACACATTAAATCATTGATATCACTAATGATCAAAATGTGAGTAGCAATGGTGAGTTGTGTATGATTTGTGCAAATATGTATAAATGCTAATAAAATTTTTCCTAATACCTAAATATGTCACTCATTAACTAGGCAAGTGTATCTACCATTAGTAAGCAATATAATAGTAAGTAGGGTCAAATCACACAAAGAATTAGTCTTAATTAGAAAGCCTCATATTATTAACTAATATGGGGATAATAAATAATAATAATTTCATGAATTTTGAATAATTAAATATAAAATAAAACAAAATTTTGACAATAGCAAAGAAATATAACTTCTCTTAGTAGTAATTTTTGCTTTACAATGTAATTAAATTAGATTCGATATATTCTTTAGACTAACAAGATCTCTAAGACACTAAAACTGCACTTTATTAAATTATAGCCATCTACTCTCCAACTGGTTAATCCACATCTCTACTATTGCTAACACCTATTTAAATGCCTTAAAGTTCTATTAAATCCAATCAAACCCTAACACTATAAAGATTATGTAGGTCTTTCTTAAGCACCCCATTTAACTCATTTTACTTATGCTACAATCCACTTATAAGTAGGATCTCTCGAGTTGTCTATAAGTTAATTTAAATTAGATTATATGTCGATGTGAATAAATTAGTATTAGGACCAATCAAAGATAAATCATGTAAATATATCTCATATCATAAATTAAATCAAATCAACATACAAATAATAACTATTAGAGTTTTCCCTTTCTAAATATAGAAAAGCATTTAGCTATAAAGTATGTTCAAAACAACAAAATCAAATGAAAAGAAAATAAAAAATCCTGATAGAAATAAATCTAGATGAAACTTTTATTTTCCACGGATAACTAGAGCAATGAAGATGTTGTCTAGATTTTGATTATTTAAAGAAAAACAACTTAAAGTTGACTTCTTAAGGTTGGAGAAGCCTTTTGATGAGATGTGTCTAACATATATTTTCTCTAAAGGTTAGCTAAAGTCCTCCAAAAATTAGGGTTCTCACACTTAAATTTGTTTTACCACACTAAAGACATAGTCTATGGCGTGGTTATGGCCCAAATCATGGGCATCACTATTTCCTTTAGGTGATGAACACAACCTCTAGTATGATTATGTCACTAAGATGTGGTTCTTTCCATTTCTTCAAAATTAAAACATGGCCTCTAGCATAACCATGTCTTTCAATAATTGATATTTTTATTTCTCCTCTGACTTGCACATAGTTTCTTATATGGTTATGGCTTATGCGATGTCACTTGATACATTTTCTAGGACATAAGTTTACACTCAAGCATGGGCTACATTGCTTTCCTCTAAGAATTATAAATCTCTTCATGATATTTTTTTATGGAATTGTCACTAATTCTTGGAAAGTTCCAAGGTCCAATTTTTACAATTACATGGAAAAGATATATAAAAATTAAATTGAAAAGGTAATTTAACATTAAAATTAAGAAAAAATACATGAGAAAAGATGTGCATTTTTATGCACGTCAATTATCCCATACTTAATATTTTGCTTATTCTCAAGAAAATCAATTTAATCACTCTTAACAAAAATAGTTACCAATTCCAACAAGGCATTTAACAACTCAATATGATTAGTTAAGATAATACATCATTCATTAATTAGTAGCAATCTAAATACTTGCATTAAATCATAAGTTAATTCAATTCATCTCAACAATCCTTTAAACATTAACTTAATATCTAAAACTCAACCTAATTTATAAAGTAGACATAAATGAATAAGGTTTTTAAATTTTTAGACAATTTAATAACCTAAATTAATAGAAAAATAAAACACTAACATAATTTTTTGAAAAGCAACCCAATCTTTTGACAAGAGGGCAAACTTTAACATGATTGCTCATAGTTAGTTAGGTCTCTATTTTAAATGGATACTAGTAGCATTCTTTAACTTCAACATTTTGACTTAGGTAAAAGCCATCAGAGTAAATTTATTTATGCTTACTTATACACAAATATTTTTGTTTTATTTTATTGTATATTTATAGTAGGATACTAAAATTCTTAGAATGGATCCAATTTAAATAAAAAATGCTTATATTATACAAAAATTATCATAAGGTAAGTTAAGTATCTGTTATCATGATTATTTTAACAAATTGGAACTAAATTAATTATCAATGCTTATAAATCTTTGCTTCAAAATAACTGAATTGAAAAATGACCAAACTTAAAATATGTAATCTTAATCAGTCTTTTTTGATTGAAAAATATTTTCATAATTATTCCATTTTAAACTAATTGTAATAAAATTGAAACACAAAGTATGGCTTATAAATAATTGATTCTCTCCCCATACTTGAGTTAAACATTGACCCTAATGTATGAAATATAAACAATCAAAATAAAAATTAAGGAAGATAAATATGAAGGAAAGATAAAAAGGGATTATAAACCTCTCTATTCCTTGTTTGTCATTCGCTATCTAAGGTATTTATGATTGACATCTAGAATTTATTTATACCATGTAAATAAACACAACAAAATAAAGCAAAAAAATGCAAAAGGAAACTTAACATTAAGTTAAACTAGAATTAATATGGAACATAAATAGAATGACATAAGTATATAAAATATAGTTATCATAAAAGGAAGAACATAATTTGTAAAAAGAATAAAACTTAAAGGTAAGAAAAGTCAATAAGAGTTCAGTAGTAATAGGACAGTCTTCATTATAATTATCCTCCTTTAATGTTGTTAAAGATTATGGAGGCATCTTTAATAGAGGCACGGGAATGTCTTCAAGTTGTAGATCTTTTTGTTTTTCTTGTCAATTAAACACAATTGAGACTTAGGCACGTCTCATGTCATGGATCCTTTCAAAAAACCCAAAAAACAATATGGTTTAGGGCATAAGTGTGTCCCAAGCCTTGTTGAAGATAATCCAACACACATTTTTTTTTTAATCTTTCCACTAGATTGTTTCTTGGATGTTTAATCTCTAATACATCTTCAAAATGTCTCCTTAAGCTCATATGAGCCTTCCTATTTATTCCTAACCAAAAAATAGAAAAAAAGGACAAAATACTAAACATAAACAGTTAAAGCAAGATGTAAATTTATTAATCAATCTAATAAAAATATAAATTAAAAGCCAAATGAAATCCTAAATTGGTGATTTATAATACCAAAGACGAATCTAAATAAACTTTAAAAGGATTTATACTTGTGATGGGGTTACCTACCAATAAGCACTTTTTAGTTGGAATTTTTCCTTAGACTTAATTAATTATCAGAGGAATGTGGTTGCTTCCTACTGTAACACTGCAAAGTGTTTCATTTAAAGGGTCATTGTCTCTTATATAGATCTTTTTCTTTACTTTTACAGTTATCATCATTTTTCTAAGTCTTTTTTTCTTGATAATTTCCTATAGTATATTAAAATAATTTGCTTATACCAAATCTTTAATAAGCATAAATGACATTTTATAATTTAAAAACATGAGCTCTTTAATTCTAATCCTAAGTATGAGTTTATCTTCTCTAATATTAATTATTACCCTTACTATGACTAGGAAGAGTTCAAGGGATAGCGACTTTTTCTCTTCCTTGTTAATATCTAAAGTATAAAATTCTATTGAAAATATGAACCTATCAATTTTTACTGTCACATTCTCCTTAGTATCTCTAAGACTTTTTATTAAATTTTTAGTAAGATACCTCACTCTTTTAATGAGTTTCAATTCACCTAATTAAAAACTTTTTAGCATAGTATAAAACATTATATAAATCTACTAATGCCTTATTAATATAAATACCACCAATTATGCATGAAATGTTATAACTCCCTAAATCACCTAGCTTTGTTATTATAATATCTTAGAGGACTTTAATATTTCCTACGTTTAGTTTTGTTTTTGTGATTTTCTTCTTAGGGTCTTCCTCTTCGTACTCCTTTTGAGTACTAGTTTCTTCCTTTTTAATCACATAAAATACTTTAATAGGGTAAGGAATTCTCAATTAATACTCCTTAAGTGGTGTCCTAACCTTGCTCTTTTCTTCCCCCTTGGTGTTAGTCAACTCCTTACTTTTTAGTGTAACCTCCTTTATATGTTCCCTAAGGTTAGGTACTATGTCACTAAGCAAGGTGTCCTATTGTCTCTCTGTTATTAACTTAAGCAGCTATCTAAACTTTGAGATTCCTTTTCAAAGCTTCATGAGTTTGAAATCAAAAAGTAATTTCTTATATAAAGTCTCTCATCATGTCTTCTAAACTTTTGTACTTCTCTTTTGCACAATTTGTTAAAAACCTAAAAATAGAGGTCTATAAGCTTACTCATTGCTCTAGGAGAAATTCGGACAATTTCTCCATTTTTAATTATTAGTCTTAGCGGTTGTTCTATTAAACTTAACTTAAAATTGACATGCTCCAATTATTAACTAATATTATCCCTAGCTTGAGTCTCTATTCCTTGATATTCTCCCCGATATAATTCATAACTTATAACTTGAGTTGTTTTTGATGTTGAGCTCAGGTTGTCTAATTTTCTTGATATCATCTACATCTAATTTGTTAATATATTCATGTTATCTATATTATGGATCCTAGCTAATCTATTTACTTTTTCCCTTCCTAACTACTATAGTTAATTATTCATTATCATATCTTCTATTGATTCTAAGGTATCCTCAAAAATTTTATTGTTCAATGCTCCAACTATTGTAACATCTATCATCTAGTTTGTAGATTTTACTATATCATTATAGAATATTTAGACTTACATCAACGTTAGAACACTATGGTATGAGCACTTCCTAAATAGATCCTTATATCTCTCCTATATTTCATACAAACTGTCATTTTTTAATTGTTGGAAGGAAGAGATATCATTCCTCAACTTTGATGTCTTATATGGTAGAACAAATTTGGAAAGGAACTTCTCTACAAGACTCTCCCAAGTGGTAATTGATATAGATGGTAATGCTTTTAACCATTGCTTCGATCAATAACTCAGTCTTAATAAAAATAAACTAAGCTTAGTGGCATCTTTAGCTACTTCATTAATCTTGAATGTATCAAAAATCTTTATAAAGTTGGCAATATATGTATTAGTATCCTCACCAGTTAATATGGTAAACTATAAATTCTATTAAAGCATATAGATTACATTGTGTTTAATCATAAAATAATAAGCACTTATCTTTGACCTTTCAATGATTGATTGTGGTCTCTTGTGATATAGTTCATAATTCAATATACTCTATCATTGTTCTTCATTATTCTTCCATACTTTTAGGTTATCTTTTCATTATATCTCTTGGCTTGTTCCTTTCAATTTTGACTAGTTCTCTCAAGTTCTAGATCTTCTTTGAGAAATACAAACTATCAACTTTTTTCTCATACACCATAACTACCCCTATAATTATAGTAAAAATAAATAAAATGAAACAAAAAGAAAATATAAAATAACTAAATGAAAAATAATAAATTAAATCAAGAGAACATATATACAAGACTAGAAAATTAGTTAACATGTTTTCTGAAAACAAATAAAGCAACATAACATAATTTAGTGATCTATGTTTGATTTATGCACATATGTGTTAATGCAACTAGATTTTTTTCTAATACAAATCTACCACTCATTAATTATGAAAGTGCGTCTATCAAGTAATGTAATGGTAAGTAGGTGTCGAATCCCACAAAGAATTAGTGTGAATTAGAAAGCCTAACACTATTAACTAGTCTAAGTATAAAAATAGAAAAAATATTTTTATGGATTTTAAATAAAAATATCAAATAAACTAAACCTAGATAATAATTAAGGAAATAAATGATAAGTCAAATAATCAAAATAGAATTCAACCAAATATCTATATTTAGAATAGTAATTTTGATTTTATGATTTAATTAATCTAGGTTGGATATATTCTCTAAATTTATGAGGCCTCTTAAAAAATAAAATTGCACGTGAGCTACAACTATCTACTTTTCTAACTATTTAACTCGTATCTTAACCATTACTAACAATCCTTCTACCGTATTAAGCATTATAAAATTTTATGAAACGTTTCATCCTAACTTCAAGAAGTTCACGTAGGTATCTATCAAGCACCCCATTTAAACCCCTCTATGAAAGCTATGGTCTACTCACAAGCAAGCTCTCCAATCATCCATAAGTGAAATTTTGATTGTATTAAATGCCAATATGAATAAATCAGTGTTAAGACCAATCAAAGTTAGCTCATATAAATATATCTCATACTGTAAATTTAATCAATTCAATCCTTACAAATATAACCACTATCTTTTTTTCTACTTAAGCATAAGAAAGCATTTAACAATAAAGTATGTTAAAATATAAAAATTCATGATAGAAATAAATCTAGATAAACTCATAATTTTTGCAGTATTTGGATCTATTGAGATGATGTTTGGATCTTGATCATTCTATGAAAAATAATTTAAAGTTGGCATCCCAAGGAGCCTCTCGATGGCTAACGCTAGCTTCTTAGTGGAAAAAAGATATGTCTAATGTGTTTTCTCTATAATTCAATTAAAGTCCTCAAAAAATTAGGGTTTCCACACTTAAATACATTCTACCTCACTTAGGACACGACCTAGGGTATAATTATAGCCCAGTTTATGGATAGGGCTTTTGGCGTGATTGTATTAATAGGCCATGGATTTCTTATTTCTTTAAAATCAATGCACAACTTTTGGCTTAAATGTCTTTTACTTGTAGATTTCTCTATTTCTCCTATAACGTTTAAATGTTCTCTAAAATGATTGTGGCTTAATTCATGTCCTTTACTACACTTGATCCTTAAAAAATAAGGCTTAATAGCCAAGCTTAGCTACATTATGTTCCTCTAAACATTGTGAATTTTCTTCATGATTTTGCTTATAATGGTCACCAATTCTTGAATAATATCTTATTAATGTCCAATTAGCAAAATTTCTTAAAAAGATAATAAAAGCTAATTAAAACAAGGTAATTTAACATTAAAATTAGGCAAAGTACTTAAAAAATGTACACATTTCATGCACATCAAGTAATGTATCATCAAATCTATGAGTTAAACCTCATATCGTTCGACAATATTAAACAAGTTAATTTGAAGTTGGTTTTTTAAGAAAGTACTTGGTCTAGAAACTTAGTAAAATTATTAGATCATAAGGTTTCAAAAATAGTTTCTAATTCTAAAATGGAAATTAGAGACATAGGATTTTATGAAAATTTTAGGTCTAAGGTTTGAAAAATAAATTTTATTCCTAAATGGAAAAAGGTCACTTACTAAAATAAAATTGGAGGCTTAGGCTTTTTGAAATGATTGAGCCCACAGATTGAAAATTGGCTAAAATTTTAATTAAAAGATGACTTACTATTCACTAAAATTTTTAGTCATCCTTAAATGGAGATGAGATTGAAAATAAAAAATATACTTTTAATGGATTCACCACCTTACCTTATTAAGGAATGATCAAAAAGAATTTAAATGAAAGGAACTAAAAAAGTCCGAACTATATAAATAATTTTAGGATCTAATTATAAAATAGAGAAGGTGATAGGGGTCGTATTTATCGGCCTAAATGGTTACTTAAGTCTAAAAAAGGTTTTAAAATTTAGTGGTTATGAGAAAAAAACTTGTTTTTCAAGTAAATAAAAGCAATTTAAAGAAAGAAAATAAAATTTATGGTTAAATTCCTTGGAGTTTATGGTTTTACATAGGATTTAAAATAAAATACATATAGTTGTTTAAAATGAAATTTAAAATATATGAATGGATTCGCTGAAGTTGATGAACTAGCCTCAGGATTCAAATCAAATAACTAAAGATGCGTAGATTGTGACATAGAGCTCTAAATCAACTTTTATATTTTCATTTAAAAAGATGAGTTTAATTTAATTTATATGAAATTGTAATTCAAACAAAATGATGATGAAAGAGACGAAACAATTCTCTTAATAGAATGGGATAAAATAATGTAAAGACTTGTTATTTAAAATGGTCAAAGAACTATAAAACAAAAAATTGAATGATAGGAAGGATTTGATGAACTAGGCTTTTAAAAAATGAAAACAAAATGATTAAGTTAGTTAGTTGGGAATCTTTGTGGTTTTCAATTATTTAAGGAATTGAGAAATAGCTTAAATGTTTATTTTTTAGGTCCCTTGGGATTTTAATTTTTGCCAAATAGGCCTAACCATAAATTATGATTTTAAACTAAGCAAAAGAATTGAATTTCTTCCTAATGGGCATATTCTCCCAACTAAATTTGTATATCTTAATCTATATAAAAAAGCTCAAAGAGAAATATAATGTGCCATCTAAAGTCTAATTCTTAATTATTAAATAGAGAAGATTAAGCTATGAAAACAAAATTAGAACTTTTCAAAATAGAAATTGGGCTTCTAAAGGGAAGACTTGGATATTTCTTTACCATCTCATCTACTCCCCATTCACCCATGTAGCATATCGTGTTCTCAACATTATAATTTTTTTCGACAGTTAAGTGAGATTTGATTATTGAAAACAATAGAATATAAGGAACTACCTACTATACAAGTTCCACGTGCCACTACATCCAGTTAGGTTGAAGACCCTCTTATCATCTAGTCCATTTCAATTTTTAGCTACTTAGTGTAAAAGATACATTAAACCTTAGATAATTTATAGGCACCATCTCTCCTTCATTTTTTAAGTTAATTTGAGGTGTAAATCTCTTTCCATAGATGTAAATCTTATCTGCATCACTATCTTTTAGAACAAATCCTCTTAGTTTTTTGATTCCCTCAAAACAATATTAGGTTCCTTTCCCTCTATATGTTATAGATTGCAATAGTGAAACAAATCTTAAACAATTTGTTATCAGCTTTACTCTTCAACTTGAGTTATGAAGCCCATCTCACCATCTCTGACTAATCATTAGCAATACGATTGATGTTTAGTAGGGATGTTACTTTGTTCCATAACTGAGATGAGTTACTACATCTAAAAACTAAGTGATCAATGTTTTTAGATTAATTCAAGCACAATTTATAATGTGTAGTCTATATGTTAAATTTCATCCTGTTCTTTGTAAGGATTTGTCAGACCCCGTTTCCGGAGTCTGACTCTTTCATGCATAATTATTCGTGCTTGCTTGCTCTGATACCATACCTGTTACTTCCAGGCATGCAGAATATCTTACTACGTAAGTTATCTTCCAGAGATAATACCTTAATCACTTTCAGATTATCTTCTCAAAACTCCCCTTTATTAGTCTCAACTCAGCTCCTAGAACAGTCGACTAGTCCATTCCTACCTTTC
>JANQAP020000105.1:1241120-1272713 GCA_026874005.2 Erythroxylum coriaceum
AAAAAAAATTTATACCGACTTTTGTGAAGTGTTTAGTGATGTGTTAAGTGAAGTGACATGCCACCCTCGCGGGGCACGAATTCGGGTATGACTGTCGATATCGGGTTCGGGTTCAGCGGGAGTGGGGTGTTACAGGCAATTTACGAACGGAACAACTGTGACGGTCGGTACATTTTCGGTACATTTACTGATGGTAAATCATTCTCCAACGCTAAATTTACCGGCGGAATGTTGTTGTACCATCAGTAAATTTAACTACGACCGATTCTATGACGTTTTTGTCTGTCGGTACATTCCGTTAGTAATATTTGATACCGACAGAATATTTATAGTTAAAAGCGTTGTGATCAGAGTGGCCAGTTTGAAAGAGCTATAAGTTCAATATTCTGCACGTAGAACTCTGCTCTGTGATTTCTGTTTCTATTTGAGCCCAATTGGCCAATATCTGCTTTTGTATCTGAAAGGCACTCGTTCACAACAAATAATAACGAATTGAGAGTCTCACATGCATCTGCAATTGCATATTATGATTAAGAAATATATGAATGTGAATTCTTTCTGAATTTGTGATGTTAAAATGATATTTCATGATAATGTGATTTATTGAGTGTTCAAATTCTGAAAGAAGGTATGTGAATTGTATTACATTCTTATGTATTATTTTGATAGAAAATGTTGTGAATTTGATTGGTTGTATGATATCTGTGAATGCCTGGAGTGAGATCATCAATGATGGGTCTCTCATTAAGTTTGCAAAAACTCATCCAAAATTTGGAACGTGATTTTACAGGTACGAGATAGGAGACTTAGATTCTAAGATTTTCTAGAAGCATGCTTTGGACTAGATAGGGATCAAAGGTCTGTCGGCTAACATAAAAGGAGTTGTAGATTTCATTTTGTAGTTTCTTTGATATGTAGAACTTTTGTTATAAAGGTTTGTGAGCTACTGTGTGTTAATGCAATGACAAATTCAGTTTTTTTCAGCATTGCATTTTTTCACTGTTACTTATATAGTCGCTGCCATGTTTAAGTTGGATATATACTTCCATGTCATAAGTGAATGTGAGATAGTTAACATGTCATTATTATAGATTATATACTGAAATGTCCTCAGGGTGCTCCAGTATCTAATTTATGGTAGTAGAGGTGCTACAAGTTTTTGGTATCAAAGCTTGGTTTGGCATCTGTAGGGACTTATAAGAGATTTGAGACATAATGAATAATGAGAAACCCAGTTTGTGATGACAACTATTTGTTTTTGTTATTGGTCATCTACTATAGGCGATTAAGTTGGAGAGTCTCCTGTACCTGAATTTGCTCAAATGCCTCTGAAAGTCCCGGAGAGGCGAGAAAGAAGATATGATAAGCTGAGAAAGCAGGGGGATGTGGACTTCTATAGAAGTACAGACCTTGCTGAGGTAGAAGGGTGGTTAGAAAGAACTGAAAGGGTGTTCGATCAGATGGACTGTGAGGTAGATGAGAGATTTGATTATGATGTCTCACTACTGCAGGGTCTAGCATATTAGTGGTGGAAGACTGTTCTAAGCAGTACCACTAAACCTTGTAGTTTGACCTAGGGAGATTTTCTGAGGGTGTTTAGAGAGAATTATATGCCTAAGATTTATCTAGATAGAAAAATGAAAGAATTTATGGATCTGAAGCAAGGTAGACTCACAGTGGCAGAATATGAGATAAGATTCAATGAGTTAATGAGGTATGCAACTGTAATGATCCCAACTGAAGAAGACAAATATAGACAGTTTGAGAATGGGTTGAACATGGAGATCAGAACAAGGCTAGCTCTTTCTAATTTGGGTAGTTTCACAGGACTGCAAGCTAACTCAGAATTGAGCAGTTATTAAAAGATGGTCAAGTAGGGTATAGACAAGAGTTTAAAGGGGAGAGGCAGGTTGAATCTCAGGTTGATTATGGCAGAAGCTTTAGTAAATGCCAGAACAAATCATCTCGATTCCAGACTAGATCGAGACAATTAGGGTTTAGATCAAGAGGTAGATTTGTTCAGACTAGTAAAAGTAGAGGATCAGTGTTAAGAGGGCAGTCACAACAGATACCTGATTGTGAACATTAGGGTAAGAAGTATGGTGGTCAGTGTTGGAAGTTATCAGGAGCTTGTTTTTGTTGTGGCTCTATGGAGCATCAGATCAAAGATTATCCCGAGACTTTGAGACCACAGTCTATAATGAGAGAAGGAACAGTGACTAAGACAACTGTATAATAGAGTAAAACTATCGGTTCTGGACATAGAGGCAGAGGTAGAGGTAGAACTCAGGCAACAGGGCCTAGTGTCAGGACTGAGGTACGCAGTAACTAGCCATAGTCTCAGGCCAGGGTTTATGCCATTACCAGACAGGAGGCGCAGAACTCCCTAGATGTGGTAGCAGGTGTGTTGAATGTTTTAAATTTTGAAGTATTTACATTGGTAGATCCAGGATCTACACATTCATTCATCACACCGCACCTGGCATCTAGATTACATTGGAGGAGAGAAATGGTGAATACTGGTTTAGTGGTGAGTACTCCAGTGGGTAACACAACAGTGATTAGTGAGGTATGTAAAAAGTGCATAGTTCGGATTGATCAAGCAGAGTTAGAAGCTGATTTGATTATATTGTAATTGAGAGAAATATACCTCATCTTAGGAATGGATTGGCTCACTGCTCATAGGGTAGTGATGAATTGTTATACTAAGGAGGTAGTTCTTGAATCCCTTAATCAACCGAGAGTGGTGTTTCGAAGAGTTAGTCAGGTAGTGTCAGCCTGACTAATTTCATTCATGAGTGCTTTGAGATTGATTCGAGATAGATGTGAGGCTTATCTGGCCCACATAGTTGATAACCGGAATGAACAAGCCATTTAAGATATTCCTATTGTTAGGGAATTTCTAGATGTGTTTCCTGCTGAACTACCGGGATTACTCCCAGAAAGGGAGATAGAGTTTACTATTGATTTTATTCCAGGTACTACTCCTATATCAATTCCTCCACATAGGATGGAACCTGTGGAACTGAAGGAATTGAAGATCCAATTACAGGAGTTGTTAGATAAGGGTTTTATTAGACCCAGTGTGTCACCTTGAGGAGCTCCAGTATTGTTTGCGAAGAAGAAGGATGGAACTCTTAGATTGTGTATTGATTATCGGTAGTTGAATCGGGTGACAGTTAAGAATAAGTATCCATTGCCGAGGATTGATGATTTGCTTGATCAGTTACAGGGAGCATAGGTGTTCACAAAGTTATAATTGAGATCAGGATATTATCAATTGAAAATAGCTGAGGCTGATGTACCAAAGAGTGCATTTAGAACACGAGTTTTTGGTGATGCCATTTGGATTGACTAATGCCCCAGCAGCTTTTATGGCCCTGATGAATAAGGTATTTAAACTTTATTTAGATCGCTTTGTGATTGTGTTTATTGGTGATATTTTGGTGTATTTGAAGTGTAAAGAGGAACATGCAGAACATCTGAGATTGATTGTACAGATAATGAGGGAGAAACAGTTGTATGTTAAGTTCAGTAAGTGTGAATTTTAGCTTGATCAACTAGTATTCTTAGGTCATATTGTGTCTGGACAAGGTATACAAGTAGACCTAAGGAAAATAAAAGTAGTGATGAAGTGGGAAACTCCACGAAACGTGACAGAGTTTTAGAGTTTTCTTGGATTAGCTAGTAATTACAGAAGCTTTATCGAGGGGTTTTCACTGATCTCAGCCCCTCTGACAAAGCTTCTGAGAAAGAATGTGCCTTTCAGATAGAATGATGATTGTCAACGAAGCTTTTAGGAGCTAAATCATTGGTTAACTATAGCATCAGTGTTAGCTATTCCATCTAGATCTAGAAGGTATGTAGTGTATAATGATGCTTCACACTAGGGGTTAGGATGTGTACTAATGCAGTATGGAAGGGTAATAGCATATGCATTGAGAAAGTTGAGGTCTCATGAGTTCAATTATCCAGTTCATGATTTGGAATTGGCTACAGTAGTATTTGCTTTGAAGATTTAGAGGCACTACCTGTATGATGAAACTTTTCAGGTATTTACTGATCATAAAAGTTTGAAATATTTGTTGAGTCAAAAAGAGTTAAATATGAGGCAGAGGTGGTGGATAGAGTTGTTGAAGGATTATGATTGCACAATTGAGTATTATCCTGGTAAAGCTAAAGTGGTAGCAGATGCATTAAGTAGGAAGTCAAATAGCAGTGTTGCTCAAGTACAAATATCGAGGTTGCCTAACCTAGTTCAATTAAGAGCACTAAATGTTGAGTTGAAATTAGGACAAGATGAGACATTGATAGCTACATTGAAGCTGGACAAGTATTATATGAGAGAATCAGGAAAGCCCAGTGTAAAGATCCAGAGATTGTGAAGTTAAATAAGAAGTTGAAAGTGAATCTAGATTCTGAATTTGAAATGAGAGATGATATATTATGGTTGAAACTGAGGTTATGTGTACCCGATGTTGAGGATTTGAGGAAGGAGATTATGGAGGAAGCACACGTGGCAGCTTATGCTATGCATCCTGGTACTACCAAGATGTATAATAAGTTGAAGTAATCTTTCTAGTAGTCAGGGATAAAGAGGCAAGTAACTGACTATGTGGCTAAGTGTTTGACTTGCCAATAGATCAAAACAGAGCATCAGGCCCCAGCTAGTAAGCTACAGTTATTGCCTATTTCGGAGTGGAAATGGGAGAGAATCATGATAGATTTTATAATGGGTTTGCCAAGGACTCCGAGACAACATGATGCCATTTAGGTCATTGTTGATAGATTGACCAAGTCGGCTCATTTCTTGCCAATGAGAGAGAGTAACTTACTAGATCAGTTAGCTCAAAAATATGTGAATGAAGTAGTGAGATTATATGGGGTTCTAATGTCCATTGTATCAGACAGGGATCCTATATTTACTTCAAGATTTTGGGGTAGCTTACAGATAACTTTGGGTATCAAATTGAATTTTGGCACTACATTTCATCCTCAAATGAGTGGTCAAAGTGAGAGGACGATTAAGACTGTTGAGGATATGCTCAGAGCTTGTGTTTTGGAGTTTCAAGGAGCATGGGATATGTATATAGCTCTGATTGAATTTGCTTATAACAATGAGTATCACAGTAGTATCAATATGGCTCCATATGAGGCGTTGTATGGCAGGAAGTGTCGTTTGCCTTTATATTGGGATGAGGAGGGTCTAAGGATTGTTGATGGCCCATAATTGATTTAGGATATTATTGATAAAGTGAAGTTGATCCGAAGTAGAATTAAAATGGCACAAAACTGGCAGAAGAGTTAGGCGGATCAACTTAGGCGAGATATGGAATATTAGGTGGGAGATAAAGTATTTCTAATAGTATCACCTTGGTGAGGTGTGTTGAGGTTTGGTAAGAAGGGTAAGTTAAGCCCGAGGTACATTAGTTCGTATGAGATAATTGAACGAATTGGGCCACTGGCTTATAAGTTAGCCTTACCTTTTGAAATGGCACAGATAAATAATGTGTTTCATGTGAGTATGCGTAGGAGATATCGGTCGGATTCAACTCATATGATACCGACTTAGGAAATTGAAGTTTTTAGTGACCTGAGTTATGTTGAAGAATCAGTTAAGATAATTGGCTATCATAATAAACAATTGAGAAATCGAGTGATCCCAATGGTGAAAGTACTTTGGAGAAACCATTCAAGTGAAGAAGCAACTTGGGAAACAGAAGAGCTTACAGAAAGCAGTATTCCCAACTATTTCATGAATCAGGTAAGAATATTGGGGACGAAATTTCTTAAGGTGGGGAGAATTGTAATATCCCATTTTCCCATTGTTAAGGTTAGAATCTTAGGATGCTTTATTTATAAGAGTTTATTGAGAATATAGAAATGCATTTCATGCATTATATGGCATACACAAGCACTTGAATAATGTTGTCATTCATGAAATAATTGTACATGCATTCATCGGCATGTTCTAGGTATGATTGATGTATAAATGTGAATGAAATGTGAATTATGGATTGTTTATGTTGAAAATTTATTTGGTGATAATAGTTATTATTTCAAAATTTTTGGAGAATTATGGATTAATTGTTTTAAAAATTGAATTGATGTGTATTAGAATTTGTTTCACATTTTTTTAGGCATTTCGAATATTTTGGAAATTTATTAAAAATTTGAAGTATTTTGGACTAAGAAAAATATAGAAATAAGAGACAAACAGAAGTGTGACAAATGGACTAGTGAATGTGTGACAATTGGACAAATTACTATATGACAAGTGGAACAATAGCTAAGTGACATTTGGTAGCTTCACATGATGTCAAATGTAAGACATGCATTAGGAAATTTGGCAAAATTAAGTTAAGCCACCTAAATTACATTTTTTTTAGGTAAGGAAGAATTTTCTGTAGCTCTCTTTTGGCTTCACTGAAATTCTCCATCACCATCTTCCTTCTTGCTTTCCTTCACAAAAGACACATCTCTCTTCTTACTCATCCATCTCCAAAACACTTCCAAGCCTTCAGCATGTGTATGTCATTTGATTTAGAGTAAACTAAAGACATAGGGCTAAATTTTTAATGAAGAAATAAAAATTTAATTCCTTCCCTAAGAGTTTCAAAATTTAGCTTGAAGTTGACTTTGGGAGTCTGTCATGGTTTGGGAACAGTTTGTAGTTTTTTTAGTATAACTTGTAGAATACTGAACAAAATTACAGGAAATTAGCTTCATTAAAAACTTAAGGCAATAAGGAACAATTTTTCAGAAGAATGCTTTGCCCAGATCCTTCATATTCCTTATCAAAATGACTATGAAAGATTGACCGGAAGGTTTATTTTGGGAAGAGCTGGAAAAAGTTGGAATAAAAGATAGTGCACGATGCTGTTTGACAGTTTTTAACATCCTTCATTCTTTTGACTATAACTTCTTCTTTTGACCTCCAAATGACTTGATTTTTGAACCAACAAACTCATAACACATTTGATTTCCTCTTTAGAAAAATATATAGCCATCTGAAGTCATTCAGGAAAGATTTGATTGATGAATTTGGGATGAAAATGAGGAAGTGAACTGGAACATTTTCATTGAACATGCTTCGGTATTTTGAGTATCTGTTGACCTGTATATTTTTAAATGAGTTGATTATTAATTCAGATTAAAGTAAAGTCATACAGATACAACTTTCTTGGAGAAGTCTAAGTTTAATTCTGTCTCTAAGCATTTCAAAATCTGGCTCGAAATTGACTCTTGACTGAGGCTATAGTACTACCCGAGACACAAATCATATCCTATTGATATTGAATAAACTATATTGATAGAAGATGAATTAATCAAAAGTATCTTCACAAAAGTTGTAGTTAATTCTCTTATATTTCAATTGGTATTAATTTTGTAACTTTTGGATATTTTACTTGAAAGATATGAGTTTTATAATTTGAGGGTATGATAATGAACTAGCCAAAAGTTCAATTATACACAATCTGTGATATTGTGAGCATAACTCATAGAATACTGAACCAAATTGGATGATCTTAGTCATTAGAAACTTAAGACATGGGAGAACAATTGTCCAGAAGGAAGTGTTACCAAATTACTTCAATTTTTTGATGTTAATAATCATGCAAAGTAGACCCGAAAGTATGCTTTTAGACAAATCTTGATTGATCAATTAAGTATTGTGTTATTAATGAACATTGTGACAAGAAATTGAATAAAGAACCTAGAATTTGTCATGAACATGCATTGTACATATTCAATAAACATGAATGTGCATTTATAAATTCATAATTGTGCAAAATTGTGAAGTGTGTATCTATGATATGTTATAGAGGATCACATTGAGCGACAACATCCAGATATTGTTAGGACTTTAAGGCAATAAGCTAAAAGGAGCATCTGTGAGTCAACCTAGATGATCTTCCTAGAATTAATTGTTTGATTTATTCTGTTTAACTTTCAATTATTGAACTGTTTGTGATTTGAATATGAATTATATTACATTCTTATGTCTTATTTTGATAAAAAATGTTGTGAATCTAATTGGTTATATGATATCTGTGTGTGCTTGGAGTAAGATCATCAATGATGGGTCTCTCATTGAGTTTGCAAAATCTCATCCAAAATTTGCAACATGATTTTACAGGTATGAGACAGGAGACTTAGATTCTAAGATTTTCTAAAAGCATGTTTTGGATTAGATATGGATCAAAGGTCTATAAGCTAACATCAAAGGAGTTGTAGATTTCATTTTGTAGTTTCTTTGATATGTAGAACTTTTGTTATAAAGGTTTGTAAGCTACTATGTATTAATGCAATGACAAATTGAGTTTTTTTCAAAACATTGTTTTTTATCACTGTTACTTATATAGTTGATGCCATGTTTAAGTTGGATATACACTTCCATGTCATAAGTGAAGGTGAGACAGTTAACATGCCATTATTATAGATTATATACTAGAATGTCCTCAGGGTGTTCCTGTATCTTATTTATGGTAGTAGAGGTGCTACATGGGCACTTTGAGTTAATTGTGATACCTATTTAGGTTCATAAATGCCCCTGACAGTATTCATAGCATTAAGGAATAAAGTGTTCTAACCTTGTTTAGATCAATTAGTGACTGTGTTCATAAGATGAAGTATTGAAGTTATTCAAAAAGTAAAGAGAACATTTTGAACACTTGAGGTTAACCTTATATATCTTGAATGAGAAAAAATTATATGCCAAGTCCAATAGGAGTGAATCTTAGCTTGATTAATTAATATGTTTGTCATATAATATCTGAACATGGCATATTAGTAGACCCAAAGAAAGTAGAAGTAACGATGAAGTTTGAAACTCTGAGGAATTAAAAACACCGATGTAATTATATCATCTGGATTTGGATTTTGTAGTATATAATGATGTTTCACAACAGAGATTAGAATGTAATTAAATGCAGCATAGTAAAGTGATTTCATATGCATTGAGAAGATTCAAGTCTCATAAATTGAATTATTCGATACATGATTTAACACTTACTGCAATTGACATTGCTTTGAAAGTTTTGGAGACATAATAAGTAAGGTGAAACATTTCGAAATTTTTTAGATTATAAACGTTTGAGGAAATTATTGAGTTAGAAAGAATTGAATATGAGACAGAGACAACAGATAGAATTACTTAAATATTATAATTGTACGATTGAGTATTATCCAGTAAAGCTAGTGTTGTATCTGATGCATTGAACAGAAAATCCAACAACAGAACAGTACAAATTCAAATATTGAGATTACCAAGTCTAATGAAATAAAGAGCATAGAATGTCAAGTTAAATTTTGGGCAAATCGAAGTATTATTAGCTATTGAATCTAAGATCAGTTCCACATGAGAGGATTAGAGAAGTCCAAAATGAGGATTCAGAATTAGTGAATCTTATTGAGGAATTTAAAATGAATCCAAATTTTGAGTTTGAATAGGAAAAATGATATTTTGTTATTGTAGTAAAAAATATGTGTACCCAATAAAGATGATTGAGTAAAGAGATTATTAGAGAAAGCACAAATAGCAACCTATGTTATACATTCTAGTAGGAATATGCCAAAACAACATTTAGCAACTAAGGATGTAAAATCAAGTGACTGAATGTTTGATGTGCCAACAGTCTTAACTGCTGGAGATATGATTAGAACATATGTTTTGGAGTTCCTAGGAATACAATCATCATCACAGTGGTACCGGTAGGACACCGTTTGAGGCATAATATGACAAAAAGAGTCGTCTGCCTTATAATGAGATGAAGAGGATCTAAAAATGGTTGAAGGCCAGAATTGCTTCGATAATATGTTGATAGGTGAAATTGATTTGTATTAGAAATTAAGCAATTTAGGAAAGATAAACGAGCTAGGTGGATCAACACCGACGATATGGAATATAGAGAGATAGATAAAGTGTTTTAAAAGTACCACCTTGGCAAAGTGTGCCAAAGTCTATTAAAAAGGGTTAAACTAAGCCCGAATTGCATTGGTCCACATAAAGTTATTGAGAGCAAAGGACCACTAACTTAAAGTAGTCTTACCAACAAACATATATCAGATTCACACTATATTACATGAGTATGTTAGGAAACATCAGTATGATCTGAAATATATGTTATTGACAAAGGAAGTGAGATTTCGAGTAATCATAAGATAGTGTGATATCTGAATAAGAAATTAAAAAGCCGAGTGATTCCATCGGCTATAGTCTTTTGGAAGAAATCATTAAAGTGAGACGTTACATGGGAAATAAAGGAGTATATGAGGAAACAATACCCTTGCCTTTTTAAACAATCAGGTAAGAATTTCGATGATGAAATTTCTTAAGGAGGGGAGAATTGTAATATCCTGTTTCCATACTAAGGGTTAGGACCCTAGATTTCTGTAAATATGAAATAACAATAAGAGATAAGGAAGTGCATTTCACGCTTATGCATGTTATAGCATACACACATACGTGAATTTGATTATTTTGTACACACTATAATGACTGTTAATGGACTCATTTGACATTTCCGGGTATAAATGATTTTAATGTGATTATGATGTGGATTATGATTATTATGTCATAAATTCCGGTTAATAAATGATAATTGGTGATATTGGAAATTATTTGTTAAATATAGAGATTTCTGGAATTAAGGATATTTTTGGATTAGGAAAAATGTTTGGTGGCTAGATAATTGATAAATGATAGTAGAAATAAATGTCAAATGGTAGTAGAAATTATTGATAAGTGACATTAAGATTTAATGATAAGTTCATAGAAAATTAGGAGACAATTTGGTTAGAAAGTGAAGGGTAAATGGACTAATTATTAGAAGGACCATTTGGGGACTATAAGGTGGTGACATGTGGCAAGTGACAAGTGTCAGTTACCATGCCACACACGTCATTCTTGTAACTTACCCTTGCAAGACCAACGTTCATTTGTTTCTTACCTTTGGCTAAATGCTCTCTTTTTTTCTCTTCTTCATTTCATTTTTCATTCCTCTTCTCCATCTCATGACATTTTCTCACCCACCTCATTACATTGATTTTGTTCAACTCCTTCTGTTTGTTTCTTCAAGAATAGGTTATCCCCTTTATCTTGTCACAAGAAAACCTAACCCTCCCATCTTAAGTGATGATGATCGAATGATATTGAGAAGCTAGGGTTAAGAGTTATTTGAATGGTTTTTATGTTCTATTTTCTTGGTGTATTAACGTGGATCTCTTTGGTTGTTATAAAAGTGAACTAAAAAGAGTTTAGAGTTAAAGAAAAGGAGTAGTGTGGTGTTTTGGAGTGAGTTAAATTAGAGTGATAAGTTAGAGATGGAATGAAGGTGTTAATGAAGTTGAGAATGTCCAGAAAGTTGATGATGAATGTGTACATGTATATGTTCTTTTTGGGTTAATGATCAAACATAGATGATGATTTGTTTGTGAATGATATTGAGCTGAAATGGAAGTAGGAATGGACTAGGATGAAAATGATGATGAAGTGTGCTGGAATATGTTAGATGGAGTGTTTATACTAAATAGGCATCTGTATTTTGGCCATATCTTGATCTATATATATCCAAATGGGATTATTTTTAATTTATATTAAACTAGCAACATGTGGCTATAATTTTTATACAGGAATTGAATTTTAATTCTGCCCTTAAGGGTTTTGAAATTTTGTTTGAACTTGAGTATTGGGTGCTGTCTCCAATTGAGAACAATCTTTAGTATTTTGGGTATAACTTGCAGATTAATGAACCAAACTACATTAATTTGACGTAGTTAGAAACTTAAGACATATAAGAACATTTATTTAGAAGAGGTGTTGCCTAAATACCTCATTTTCTATGGCATAATAGTCATACAAAACTAACCTGAAAATAGACTTGGAAAAGCTGGAAAATGGGAATGCCTAACGAAGGCATAAACTTTTTGCCAACAAATCCCATGATTATGGGAAATTGTCCACGATCATGGGAATTGGTTAAACATCAAATATGCTTCTTTTAAATATGGTTTGGGACAACTAATGGTTAGTCACTTTCCTATGATATTTTTAGGCTTGAATTGAACCTAGAATGATGCTTAAATAAGGGAATAAATGAGTGATATGTTTAGGGTGATGATTAAAGATATAATTTAAGAATGGATTGTTCAATATTAAGTGTTCAAATCTGGAATTTTGAGATGTTATGAGAATGAAAGTGAACCTATGATGGCTAAAGTGATTCAACTAAGATGAATGATGAGTACTTAGTAAAGGTGAATGATAAATGGGATATTTTGTGATCTTAAAATGTTAGAATAAGCATAATGAAAGATTGAATGATGGACTTAGAATAATCTTATACAAATGAGTTGTAAACCTAAGTTTAAATTTGACATATATGAGTTATAAAGTGTGAATATTCTTAAGATGTGACTTAATGAAATATACCCAGAATAGTCAAATTGAGCATGCATTATACATTACACATATACATATATGTATAATTGAATATGTATGTGATTGTTCAATTAGTAATATATGTACAATGTGTGTGTTATATGAAGTTGATACATAGGAATCAACATCTACATTCAGATGTTCTGAATCATAGAAGCAAATGCTAATTTGGAGCGTATTGTGAGTCGACCTAGATGGTCTCCTCTTAATTAATTGTTTTGTTTAAGCATCTGCATTGAATTGTTATGTGATGTGAATGTATTGATTCCAGACATTGAATATCCAAAGCATTTTATACATGAAAATCATTGGAGGTGCTTATTGTATGTGAATTTGGCTGAATAATTAATACTAGTTGTTGAATGTCGGACCAAGGTCCGATGATAAATGTGAATGTGAAAATTTGAGCACAAATGATTGATTGAATATATGTGAATGTGATGCATTTCATTACATGAATGCATTCATAGAAAAAGATTGCTGTGACCGGAGTAGCCACCAAAACAGAGCTTAAAACTCAAAAAGTGAAAAAGAGCTTAAAGCTCATAATGTGGTAAAAGCCTCTCGCTCACTATGTATAATGAGGCCAATATCTCCAATGGATAAGGGACATTTATTAATGAGCCTGGTATCCAGAATGGATATGGGACAGTTACAGGCACTCAATCACAACAATAACAATTAGAAGTGAGTCTCATGAGCATTACATATATAATTGATATGTATGTTTTAAGTGATCAAAATAAGTTGTTTGACTGCTTTGAATGTGAAATGTGAAATGTGAAATAAGTGATCAAAGTGTTATGTGAGGGTATAAGATTATTAGTGAATTGATGAGCATTATATGATGACATGAAGTATATGTGAATCTGAAGTATGAACTGCTGTGTTATGTAACATGAGTGAGCCATCGAGGATGGTCCGCTCACTGAGTTCACAAAACTCACCAAAATGTAACGTTGTTTTTCATGCTCAGAGGAGATACCCAGTTAGACAAACTGCAATATAGTCGTTGAAATCAAATAAGAGATAGAGGTCGGGATCAGTTTGCATCTGCATATGTTTTCCATTATTTTTGTATTAGAGAATGTATTCCAAAAATATTGTACCACGTGTATTTGAATAATTCTACTTTGTAATAACTTTCCAAATTGGAAATGTTTGTAAATGAGTTTGATCAATGAGTGTAATAACAATTGTGATTATGATGTTTATGAATAAAATGGGCTGAAATTGATTATTGGCTTTCTATAATACGCGTGCGATGTTTGAAAAAAATTTGTATTGAGTCTGACTGACCATCCTAGCACACCACCCTTGTAGAGTGTATTCTTAAATACTATCGATATGTTCAGGGATATGCACTATAAGAGTGGGGTGCTACATATCAACCTAAGTTTTACTATATATAGGTAAAGGAGAATACAATCCATAAGGCATAACTTTAAAGTTAGTTTGATTACAAGTAATGCACTTTTCGTAAAGTCTTTTAGCATCCCTTTTTATGTATGGCCAAAAGAAGTGATCACTAAAAAACACCTAAAGTCTTTCTAATCCTAAAATTCCCCATTAAACCCCCACTATATGCCTCCCATACTAATAATTGCCTTAAAGAAGATTGAGGGATGCATAACTTGCTTTCTCTAAACAGAAAACCATTATGCTTATAGAACTTACCAAATGCTCCACTATCACTTGCCCCAGATAGGTTAGAAAATCATCATCAGTACTCAAAACCAAGTAATTTCGCATCAAGTTTAGAGAGTAAGACATCCCTCTTTGACAATGCATCTGTTAAAACATTCTCCTTACCTTTCTTCTACTTGATGACATATAGGAAGGTTTCAATGAACTTTATCCACTTAGCATGTCTTTATTCAACTTCCCTTGTCCCTTGAGATGTTTAAATGATTCATGATCTATATATATCACAAATTCCTTAGGCCAAAGGTAATGTTGTCAAGTTTGCAATGCCCTCACTAAAGCATATTGCTCCTTATCATAGGTCGAGTAATTCAAATCTACCTTATTGAGTTTTTCATTAAAGTAGGCAATTGGATGCTTGTCTTACCTCAAAACAGTTCCAATACTTACTCTTGAAGCGTAAAAAACAATCTCAAAAGTTTTTGAAAACTTAGGCAATGTTATATGAGGTGTTAAACACAACTTATCTTTAATCAAATTGAATGCTTGCTTTTGATCACTACCCCACTTAAAACCAATAGTTTTCTTTATAACTTCAGTGAGTGGTGTTGTAATGGTGCTAAAATCTTTAACAAAATGCCTATAAAAGCTAGTCAACCCATGGAAACTTTTTACCTCTATGATGGAATTAGGTTTAGGCCATTCTTGGATAGCCTTTACCTTTTTTGATCAACCTCAACACATGCCCCACTTACAATAAAACCAAGAAAAACAATCTTATCTATGCAAAAAGAAGACTTTTTAGGATTAGTATAAAGCTTCTAAAACATATCTTAAATGTTCTAACTGCTTATCAATATTCTAACTATAAATTAAGGTATCATCAAAATAGACCATAACAAATTTGCTTATAAATGCACACAACACATGATTCATTAACCTCATAAAAGTACGTGGTGCATTAGTAAGACCAAATGACATTGTAAGTCATTTATATAAATCATACTTAGGGGTTGCTTGGTTGATGGGTTTGGGAAGGGGTTGATGGGTAAGGAATGAAAAGTGAGTGGTTAGTTGTTGATTATCATTATAGGGGCAATAGCTTAATATCCCACTTTTGGGGAATCCTCCATCTCCTCCATTTAGTAGAGGAATGAAACTTATTCCTTAGTAGTGGTCCTTTTTTAAAAAATATTTTTAATACTAATTAATTAAATACAAGTAATTAATTAAAATATAATTAATTAAAATAATATAATTATTTAATTAATTAAAATATAATTAATTAATTAACTATAATTAATTAATTAATTAAAATATAATTAATTAATTAATTAAAATATAATTCATTCATTAGTTAAAATATTGTAATTAACTAATTAATTAAAATATAATTAATTACAATATAATTAATTAAAATATTATTATTAATTAATTATTTACATTATAATTAATTAAAAATAAATAATTAATTAGTTACAATATAATTAATTAAAATATAATTCATTCATTAATTAAAATTAAAATATTGTAATTAATTAATTACTTAAAATATAATGAAATTTTATTTCTCAATATTTTTTACAAATTAACCACTATCAATGATAGTGATAATCATTTCCTTCTCTTAACCGACCATCATAATTATAATGATAATATTAATTCCCATTCCTTACTATATTCATTTACATTCCTATTACCATTCCCTCAAGCGAACCAACAGCCCCCTTAATCTTCAAGTCAGTTTTCCATTCATCATCTTCTTGCATCGTAATTTGACGATAACCACCTTTTAAGTCAATCTTATTAAAAAAAGGTGTTCCATGTAATTCATGCAGCATATCATCAATTATAGGGATAGGATATCTATACTTTACTGTTATGTTATTGGTAGCTCTACAATCAACACAAATCCTCCAAGATTAATACTTTTAGGCACAAGAAGTACTAGCAACGCACTTGGACTCATACTCTCCCATACATACCCTTTTATCATCAACTCCTCAACTTGCCTTTGAAGCTCCTTCATCTCCTTGGGATTACATCTATAAACTAGTTGGTTTGTAACTGAAGTATTAGGAACATGATAAATTTGATGTTCTATTCCCTTAATAGGTGGCAAACCACTACGAACATCTTTAGGAAACACGTCCTCAAGTTCCTGCAATAAAGAAACAGGGACATTAGGCAAAGAAATGTTAATTTCGTTAGTATTAAAATAAACCTCTTTATACAACAATACATTCATTGGCTTCTTTGAAAACACACCCCTCTTGACGTGAATCTTTTTTGCATAAAAACTTGTACGTTTCATATTTTTTCCTCGCCACATTCTTGATCTTCTCTTTTTTCCTCTCCACTCAAAGTTACTTCTTTTTTCTCTCCTCTCAAGTTCAGCAACTCCTTTATTTTCACTCTGATTTTTTTCTTTTACTAATCTCAGCTTCACTCTCTCTTATTATGTCACTCTCCCTTTTAACTCTCATTTGATCTTCATACACTTGTATAGGGGTTAATGATACAAGAGTTATTGATTTCCCATTCATTACAAAAGAATATCTTCTTTTGAATCTATCGTGCAATTTATGTCTATAATGTTGCCATGGTCCCCCTAAAAGAATGTATCTGATATACATAGGCAATAAATCACAAAAAACCTTATCTTTATACCTTCCAATTGAGAATGAAAATACCACTTGCTTGTTTACCTTAAGTAATGAGACTACCACTTGCTTGTTTACCTTAAGTTCCTCGTAATCATTCAACCATTGAAGTTTATATGGTCGTGGGTGCTTTGTAGATGGCAAATTCAGCTTACCGCATTTATGTAACAACCACTATTAATGATCATGCTACATACCTTGTCTTTAATGTGTCATCTTGTATGGAAGATATTTTCAAGTTGCTCATCATTGTCTTCCTTTACTAGTGTACTTAATGCGTGCCTAATAACAAATGCTTCTCTCTCAACAGGGTACTACATATCACTAGCATCCTTCAAAAATGGTGGATTCATCATCTGATTCACTTTTAGTCTTAGCATCTCCATTCTATTTCAAAATCATCACACATTTATTTGGACATTAAGAGGTAATATGACTAATTCCCAAACATCAAGAAAACTTAATATACCTATTTCTTTTTTGTTGGAAAGAATCATTACCTTTAGTGGATCTTATTTTCATAGCTTTGTAAAATTCATCTTTGTGCTTGGAAATGGCCTTGTCTTCCTTTTTACCCCAATTTGGTTTCCATGATGAAGAGAAACCTAAATTTTGGTCAAACTTTATTTCCACGTGCAGCGTGTCTTCTAGCTTCACATAATGATATAGCTCTACCAGGTTAGCTATATCTCTATTCAACCCTTGCAAGAAATATGCCGTAGCTATTTCTTGATCTTCCTATACGTTGGCTCGAATTATTGCAATCTCTAACTCCTTGCGCTAACCCTTAACACTCTAGACCCTTAAGTAAGGCCTTACAACCTTTGATACAAATCCTCATGATAGTGATTAGGGATGATTCTCCTCCTTATGACAACCTTCATATTATCCATGTATCTTAGGTAGTTCATGATTTCTCTGCCTACTCAAAACAATTTGATTATACCATAGTAGTAAGTTTTACCTTTTTTTCCTCAAGAGTAAATGTGGCGTTCAAAAAACAAGCTCCAACTTCCTTTCCCAATCCAAGTATGCATCATGATCATTCCTCCATTGGAAGGATGGAATCTTCATTTTCATGCTACCCAAATTGTGATCAACTAATCCATCTTGTCTCCTCCCATCTCATCTACCATCCCTCCTTTAGGTATTTTTGTTCAAAGTGACTATTGGTGCTTTATCTTCATCATCTACATCATCACCTTTATAGTCATCATTAATAGCATGCCTCTCAAACTTTGTGTGTTAGGGAGTTTTTACAATTGACCTGCTTACGAATTAGCTATAGTAACCTTTTACTCGATCCTATCTTTTATCTCTCAAAACATAGTGAACATTCACTCAAGTTACTTTTACATAGCTTGTGATGTGAATGAATTCACTTCTAGCCCGTCACCACTAACACCTTTAGAATTCATATTGAAAACCTGAATAGGAATGTTAAAAATATCCTCTTAATACTCCCTTATGTGTTTCTCTCAATTAATGCCACTCAACTCTCATGTTTACACACTTTATATTTGGCTTTTTATTATAATGGTGCTTACACAAGCTCCTACCTTTTACCACTCATAGAATTCCTCTTTTAGTTCTTTATAGAACTAGATAAACAAAATTAAGACAATTAAACTTGTAGCAAATGATGTGAACCTCAAGGATGAGCCTTGAAATGTAACATCCCATTTTTCCATACTAAGGGGTAAAACCTTAGAATACTGTGCATGAGAAACATTATTGAGGAATTAAGAAATGTGTTTCATGCTCATACATAACAGTAGCATACACACACATGTGAATATTAATTTTGATACATATTACAATGATTGTACATGCATTCATTTGACATTTTTCGAGTATAAATGATTTTAATGTGATTATGTTGTGAATAGTGGTTATGTTGTCTTGAAAATTGTTTTCGTGAGTATAATTATTGGTCTAGAATTTTTAGTGAAATTTCTGAGATTTTGGGTATTGTTAGACTAGGAAAGATACCAAGTAGCAAAACATTAGGATACCAAGTAGGAAAGATAAATATTAGTAGAAATAAGTATCAAATGGTAGTAGAAATTTTGATAAGTGACATTAGGATTTAATGACAAGTGTCATGGAAAATTAGGAGATAATTGGATTAGAAATTGGAGATAAATAGACTAGTTATTAAAGAGGGCCAAGTGGAGAACTATAGAAAATGGACATCTGGCAAGTCACAAGTGTCAGTTGCCATGCCATGTATCCACCCCACGATATTTCTCCCAAATGAAAGACCCTCACTTATTACTTGCTCTTATCCCATCTTCGCTAATCTCTTTTCTTCATCTTCTTCATTTTTCTTCATCCACGACACTTACCAACCTTTATCAAAGTTGAATATTCCTCTCATCTTTAGTTTGTGACTTTCATTTTGTTGTCTTCTCCATCTTACCCTTAGAAAACCTAACCTACTCCATCAGTCCATGATGATGATCGTGTGACATGAGGAATTTGGGTTTCTTGGAGATTTTGAAGAAGATTAGAGTTTAAATCAAGTAAGTAGCATGTTAATCTTCATGGGTAGTTGTAAATGAAACAAATATGGTGATTATTTTGATATTAAATGATTATGAGAATAGTGATCAATATATATGCATTGTGGATGAAGAATGAGAATATTGATGTCTTATTTTTGTGCTATGATGAGTGACAAATTATAGGTTGTGCTATAGGTGATTTTTAGGATGATTACTAATGAAAGTGGTGGTAGAATGAGAATTGAAAGTTGACAAATGAAAAAAGTATTTATGTCCTAATTCTATGTTGATGATTAAATATATGTGTTATATTCTATTTTGAGATTAAGAAAATCATGAGTATAAGCTATATTGTGGATGAATTAAATTGAGAATTAAGGTATAAGAAAGGTGTCAAGTGCAGTTCTTGAAATGAGAAGAAGTAAGAATTATGATGTTAATGAATGAAAGATGATATGTTTTAATTTGGTATGATTGATGAACCTTAAGTATGAGTTGTCTTATTGATGATATTGAGATAGGAATGAGGAGAGAATAAAAAGGGGAATGAAGTAAAGATGATTAAATTTCCATGAGGTGTCTTGAATATAATGAGGAGAAAGTTATAATTGCATGCATGATAGGATTTCAAGAATAAATGATGTTGAGTGAATGATGATGAATCAAATGAGTCGAGTTTTGTGGATTTTAATGCAACTAACATGATAGTTGAATTAGCATGTAATGAAGTTGCATAAATGGATGTAAATACTAGAAAATTTGGTGTGAAATTGATGTTAGTATATGTATGTTGAATTTGTGAGATTGGAGGAAGAAAATGCAGAGCACGATCGTGGCCCTCACCTCACGATCATAGCTTGGCAAAAAATATGGTTCTATCACGATCGTGGCAGAATTCCCATGATCGTGGCCAGTCCCACAAGCTTCTATCATGATCATGTGAAGGACCACCATGATCATGGATAGGTATAAAAGAAGAAATTGAGTGATGTTTGAACCAACTAATGTCTAGGTACTTGCTTATAATGTATTTAAGTTTGAATGAAGTCTAGAATGAACTTAGTTGATGATGGATTAGGTGATTAAAGCGAGTAAAGTGAATTAGGTATGAATGAATGATTGAAAGATGATGTTAAATGATTATGAGATGTGAATTAAGGAAATATACCCAAGATTGTCATTAAGCAGGCATTGTACATAACCTATATATACATATGTGCATAAATAATTACTTATGTGATTGTGCAAAGTTGTAATGTATGTAAATGTGTACTGCATGATATAGAAGCACTAATGGAGCTACTGTATATAGATGTTGTTGGGACATCAAGGTAATAGCTAACTGGAGCGTACTGTAAGTAACCTAGATGGTATCACACTGATTAATTGTTTTGTTTAAATTTCTGTATTGATTTACTTACTGATGTGAATGTGTAAATTTCAGACATTGATTTTTCAAGGAGTTTGATGTATGAAAATCACATTGGAAGTGATCATTGTATGTGAATTTGAGAGAAATAAATGCACTCAATGTAATCGTTGAATGTCAGACTTAGGTCCGATGATATGTGAAAGTGAATGTGCATGCTGAAGCAAAGTGACTGGTCAAACATATATGATATGATGCATCCATTACATGATATGCATGATAAGATAAAGACAGTTGTGATCAGAGTCACCAGCAAAAAAGAGTTTAAAGCTCAAAATATGATAAGAGCCTTTAGCTCCCTATGTATAATGAGCCCGATATCTCCAACAAATATGAGACAGTTATTAATAAGCCCGGCATCCACAATGGATACAGGACAGTTAAAAAGGTCCTCGGTCCTAACAACTTGATGATTAAATGTGAGTCACATGTGCATTGCAAATACATTTGTTATGTATGTTTTAAATGATCGAAATAATTTGTTTGAACTATTCTATGAAATGTGAAATAAGTGAACCAAGTGATATTTGGTGCTACATGATGATTGGCGAAGTGATGTGCAATATATGTTATTACTTATCTACAAATTGAATGTGAATTGTGAGCTATTATGTGTTTGGTATGAGTGAGCCATCGAGGATGGTTAACTCACTTAGTTCGTAAAACTTATCAAAATTGCAACGTGACTTTTCAGTTACGAAAGAAGAGGCTTAGTTGCTAAGACACTCTAGAAGAAACATAGTTCTTGTGTTTTTGGATAGAAGAAATGGCTCAAAGGTCGGTCAGTTGAGACTGAAGTGATAGAAAGAGTTTTTGTATAGCTCCTCATTTATGTAGAATATTTTGTAAATAGAGTTGTATACACTAATAAGCATTTCAATATTGTATATATATGGATGATGTATGTAATGCTACAAAGTATATTATGTTTTATGAAATGAAAATGAGGAATTGAGTTTTGGATATTAAGTAATTGCATTTTAATTATGATGCCATGATAAGTGATGTGATTGCTCTAGTGCACTGCTTCCACCCAGTATGTGCACAAATGTCTGATGGATGTACGGGCACATGTCGGATGGGAGTGGAGTGCTACATGAAACCTAACAATTGCACAATTGGAAGTAAGGAACCCAAGAAAGCTAAAAATAGGCTTTAGATGTAACAATGGAAGCTGAAACAAATGAAAAGGGGATCAAGAACAAATAGAAATGGTTGCAAAGGAGTAAGAACACAACAAATTAAAGATAGGAGCAAAGAAATTAAATAAAAAAGATAAGGAAAATAAGGGCTTAAAGAAACAAATTGCAAATATGATTTCTAATAAAATAAGGATTAACAACAAATTTTGACTAAGAAATCCTTGTTAAAGCGGTATAACTCTTGAAATAGCTAAACAAAACTCTTGAAATAGCTAAACAAACTTGCCTCAGTCTTCTTCTTCTTTTTTCAATATGAATCTCTTTTTTTAAAATTTTTATTTGTAGATATACCAGACCTAGAAACTAACCTAATCTTCTTTGTTTCTTTTTAATCTGATAACCTCTTTTTTCATTTTTTGGATTTTTTATATATATCGGACCTGGAAAAATTAGAACACAAGAGTTGAATGGAAAAGGAATGGGAAAAAAGATTGAACGACCGAAAGGAGAAAGCTGACAGAAAACAGAAACAATGCAAAAAAAGGAAAAAGTGGAATGAACGAAAATAAATAAAAGCAAGAATGCACTAAATTATGGATATCCAAACCTAATTTAGAGCCAAGCTTTGACATCAAATGATGTGAACATCAAGGATAAGCCTTGAAACCCAACAATCAAACAATTTTAAACAAGGAATTAAGAAAACTAAAAATAGGTTTAGGATAGCAAAACCTTAACCCGATGTCTATAGAAGACAAAAACCAAAGGTATAAGATAGGTTTTGAAAGAGACAAAATAATAATCTTGATAAGTTCATGAGTTTATAAAAGAGCCAAAGAGAAATTAACATCACTCAATAAATTATAATTTTTTCTAAAGTTTCTTGAATAGTATAATTTGAATAATTTGATCAAAATCATTAGTTGATTATGTCAATTAAGGTAAGAAATCATTCCTAATTTGTTAGGACAACTTGCACACGTTCTTGAATGTCTCCAACGAATCTTGAAATGCTTGGAACAGATTAGAATAATTTAGACACTCATTAGGCTTCTTAAGTCAGCTTGGATCAGATTTATTAGGCCTTGAACACTTTTCAAGCTAATTAGAGCTTGTTTAGTCCACATATGTTCAATTAGCCTATTTATAACTTCCTTTATCTTCTTAGCTCTAGCCTATGTAATTGGACCTCCTTTAATGCTTAATGGCTCTTTAAAACTTTTACTTAAGGTAGCTTAGTTCTCATCACTAATCAGACTCTTAAAATGATTATTTCAATGGATTTGACTCTTTATTAGGAAGATAAATTATTTCGTGTGTTAAGGGGGCACAAGAAGGCCATTGGGTGGACTATTATAGATATTTGAAGAATAAGAATTTATATTTGCATGCATTGAATTTTATTTAAGGATGGTGCTAGGTAAACAAGACAAGCATAATGTAGGCTAAATCCACTAGTGATGGAAGTTGTGAAAAAATAAGTCTTAAAGCTTTTTCATACTAGATTAATTTGTATTATTTTGGATAGTAAGTGCAAAAGCCTAGTGTAGCTAGTTCCAAAGAAAACTGGAATCATAGTGTTAACAAAACAAGATGGTGAGTTGGTTACCACTTGTATGCAAACTGGTGGCTAGTTCGTATTGATTATAGTAAGTTGAATATTGCAACTCATAAATACCAGTTTGCCCTCCCATTTATTGATTAAATGGTTAAGAGACTTGTTGGACACGATTATTACTATTTTCTAGATGATTTCTGGTTATTTTCATATTCCCATTGCACTAAAGCATTAAGAAAATATGATCTTCACATAGCCATTTGGTACAATTACTTATTGAAGGACGCCATTGGGTTTGTGCAATGCACCTCCCACTTCTAGAGGTGCATGCTAAACATATTTTATTAATATGTTGAGAAGATCATACAAGTATTTATAGATGATTTTAGTGTCTATGTTTCCTTTTTTAATAATTTCTTAAAAAATCTTATGTTCATTATAGAAAGATGTATTGAAACTAACCTTTTGCTTTATCGAAAAAATTGTCATTTTATGGTTGCTCAGGGTACATTTTTACAGCATGTTGTATCCTTTAGGGGTATAAAGGATGACAAATCTAAGGTTGATCTTATTTATAATTTTTCTTACCCACTAAATGTGAAAGAAGTTAACTCATTTCTTGGACATATAGGTTTTTATTACAGGTTCACCAAGGATTTCTTATAGATAGCCTCTCTTTTATACAAGTTACTACAACAAAATGTCCCTTTCAATTTTAATGATAAGTGTGAGGAGGCATTTCACAAGCTTAAGGAGCTCCTATCATCCTTACCAGTAGTTCAACCTCTAATTTGGAGCCTTCCCTTTAAGAATATGCATGATGTTAGTGACTATGCAATAGGCGTAGTTCTAAGACAAAGAGTGGGAAAGGCTGCACACGCCATCTATTAAAATTTAAAAAAGGACTCAGCCTAACTAAATTGTTTTACAACTGCAAAAGTACCATTTTTGTTGTATTTACTTTCAAAAAATTTTGTTCATATTTTTTAGGTGTTAAAGTTATTGCTATGAACCCACTAGGCGACTTGTCCTAGGAACTCCTAATCCATTTGTTATAAGTGCCCATAATCTTAGAAAACAAGTTGAACTATCATATTAGAACCTTAAGGAAGCTATGTCTTTAAGACTCTATCTTAGGAAACCATAAAGGATTATCATTAATCGGGTGCTTGATGTGTGTTAGTTTTAATAAATACCCTTAATAATCTACAAGCACACAGTTCATTAGCGTAGTACCTAAGCTATCGATCCCATGAGGAGGGATAATCTAATCATAAAATCTAAGGTCAGAAAATAATGTAAAAATTCAAATTGCACAAAACTAAAAACGAGAAATTAATTCAATCAATCAAATTAAGAATCGAACGAGAAAATATTAATTATTCAGTAGTTGCAACACACACCCAAGTATCAATTTAAGGAAATTACCAATTGAGAGAAAGGGAATTTTACCTATCCTTAATGCTAACCTAACGGATTATGAATGATCGAATTGTTGGTTTTAAACGATCTTAGCATTAATTACTCTCTCTCGAGTTATAACCATTAACTTTAAATCATAAACCTTAATCAGATTATAAGAGTTGCAAGCTCCCAATTAGAAACCTATCCAAAACCCTAATTAATTATGAAGTTCTCTAATAAACTACCGAAAACTTATGCAAGATCACTCTTCGCAAAATTTACCAATTTGATTTAATTTTAATTTCTATTAAATCACCTAACTCTTATTAGCCCAATTTAATAATTTTTCATTTGATTCACCCTCTCAGGTTATTATCGAATTATGCAATCATATAATTAAATCACAATAAACCCAATAAAACATAAGCAATCAGATTTTATTAATTTAAAGATAAAACTATGAAGGTGAGTTTAGAACATCCTCAACATTTAAAAATCCTATCATCAACTATTATCCCAATTCTATACAATAATAAAACTGAAAATAAACAGGAAATATGATCTGATCGAATGATGGGAGGCAGCGATGTTGGGAAACTCCTGATTTGAGAAGTACGTCAATTCAACTTCTTCTCCTCTTATCTCTTCCTTCTTCTCTTTCTTGATCTCTCAATGAATTCTCTATAGGGTTTCTCAAAAGTGGCTAATGCAAAAGCTCCTCCTGCCTCTTTGTCTTGGTCTTTAAATATCCTCTTGTGTTTTGGTAACCATAGAGTTTTTTAGGGTCCAAAAGGTCCAAAAAGTCCCTTGAAACTTGACGTTCTTAAGTGCTTGAGTGTCTGTCCGATGTAGGCCACGATTATGGGCCATATTTGAGCCTTTTATCATGATTGTGACATGCAGCCCATGATCATGGGCCATGTTCTAGGCTTCTGTCATGATCGCTGCATGTGGGCTATGATCATGGGCTAACTCTGGTGATTTTGTCACGATCGTGGCCTATTGTTCCATGATCGTGGGTCGAATGTCTTTAAAACTGCTCCGTTCTTCAATGTTGACCCGAAAACACTAACAAACACATCAAAATACCTCAAAGACATAATATTTAAGCTCAAAAGCTTGTCTCAAACTTCACCTTCATCGAGTGTATAGTTATTTCAAATCTTTCTATCCCGACTACTGCGTCTTTCTTCTAAGACTCGAAGCGGGAAATAAAAAAAAATCAAATCACACCATCTCTATTAAAACACTTAGAAAACAAATAATTAACAAACTAACTCAATTCTAGCCTAAACATATACTAAATGATCGAATGAATGACTAAAAACATATCAAACTATGCCATAAAACATAATGCAATTTACACTTTTCATCATCCCTATACTGAAAATTTTGCTTGTCCTCAAACAAACAAAACAACAAATAAATCAAGAAAACATAAAACATACATATGCAATAATGAGTTAATGGCTTAAACTTAGCAAAAAAAATTTAAATATAAACACAATCCTTCAAGTCTTTCTAACTTATTAGTAAGAGAAATCTACGTCTAAGAACCTTAGATTAAATATACAAACTAATCAAAATTTTAATGTTGAGTTTATTCACCCCTATCACTTGGACACACATATTGATAATCGTTCAGTCAAAACAAAAGTGTAGCTATTCCTAAATAGGTTTTCATGAAAATCAAGCTACTAACAAGTTTGGTAGTTTTTTATTTAAAAACATTCTTTTTGTTAATTTTCCTTTAAGGACATGAACCTAGCCTTTTTACACGGAGGCAAACAATTGTGATCAATGTCGATCTAGTTACTCAACTAAGTCGTGTTGTCATTAAGCTACTTGGTTCAAATGTCATTATAGCCTTTTTACACGAAGGCACGCATTTGTGATGCTTGTCGATCTGGTTATTTAGCTACATCACATTCTCAGTTAGCTACTAGCTCTATATATAACCTGAAGGCCAGCGGAATAGTTATTTTAGTTAAAATTTATACAACTTTTTTTAAGCACAAAATTTTCCTACCTTATTACTTTAGCTAATCATTCTCATGAAAATGCACTAGTAATGTCACTTATTTGATTGGCCTAAAATTATAAATGAGTGTGGAAAATTCCTAGGGTGAATAAACTAACATCATATCCTAATTAACCATAATATTAGGTCACTAATTTTACAAGTTAACAAATCTTCCTAACCTAAAAGGCTATGTTTAAGGCTAAAGCTATCCCGTTAAGTCCTAGCCATTAACGCATTCGCACAATTCACATCACGCAACCTAAACAAACTATCATACAATATGTAAAATTCACACTTAAGGTAAAAACACTTAACCCTTCCCACACTTGAACAACACATTGTCCTCAATGTGAGAAGGGTACACAAACACACCAGGGGAAATAAAACACAATATAAGAAAAACATAAGGAGAAAATACTAAAAAAATGAAAAGAAAAAGGTTAGAACACAAAATTGTTTATGGTAAAGAAGATGGTGATGGTGATAGCATTGAGACCAAATCTGCTGGACATCAAGAGTATTTCCCTATCTTCTAAGTGATTCAAGAGAGTAAAAGAATTAGCAATCCAAACCATTCAAAATCATCAAAAACTTATTTTAAAATTTAAAACAAACCTAACTATAAAAGAATTTAAATCTAACTACTAAACGTGCTAATGTAGGGTCATTAGCTTGACCTTGCATCCTTGGAAGTTCAGCCCGGATCAATAACGAGTGGCTTGCTTTCACCCTTCTTGTTTAACATCAATTTTGTGACCTTTAAGTAAGCTAAAAATTGTAAAATGATTAGGAGGACAATATTGATAAAGTTGAGAAAACCAATTAATTTCAGTAATGTCCTTTTCACTAACAAACTGTCAACAAAATAGGGAATAACAAAAATCCCTGAATCTTCTATTAATTTTAGCAGTTTGTTTGGTAAAAGGGTGAGCTGCTCTTGTTCTTCCTTAGTCACTCCTTTTTGTTTTTCTTCCTTTGTTTCACGAATAGAGACTTTCATAGCTTCTTCAAACTTAATATCTGTTGTCATCTATTCTTTGTCCTTTTGTTCTTTAAAAGATTCGAACACAGCAATTATCCTGAATGAGCTACTATCCTTCGGATTCTTTAATACATCACTCATGTTGAATGTCACTTAGTCATCATTAATCGGAAGGATAAGGTTCTTTTTATGGACATCTACCTAAGATTTTTCGATGTTCACATATGGTAAATCAATAACTAGTGAATAATAAGGAGGGCTGGCAGTCTTTTCCTCATCCTCTTTCTTCGTCTCTTAGTCTTCAATAAGGTGGGTTCAATTTAGTTTTTGACTGATCCTTTTAGCTCTCCCCCATTATTAGGTGCAATAGCCTCAAATTGCTCTTTTTGATGTATTTCCATATTACCTAGAGAGTCTTCCATACTTCTCTTACAAAATTCACAAGAAAGTTATCTCACTCGAATCTCTAGGTTGTGAATAGACTTTCTATTACTTGCTTAATTTGCTCTTCTAATCTCTTCTGGCCCTCTTCCTTGTCCGTGAGCTTATCTAGGATCTTGCCTAATTTGGAATTCGATCAGTTGGACTCATCTTACTGAAATTCAAATAGGTCTTGATGTCCTAGACGAGTCCTTATATTATTGGACCAATAAAAATTTCAATGGTTCTGCGAACCCACAGTGTACACCTTCCAATAAGGATCGTTACTTCCCTAGCCATACTGTGCCTCTTTGTAGTTCACAAAAGTTCCTTGCTCCCTATAATATCTATCCTTCATTATTGTTCGTTCCATTTCTTCTTGGTATCTAGCTCTTTAGATTTCTCATTCTCGCTCTAAGATGTCTTGATGTCTCACTACTTTATACCCCAAACTTCTTTCTCTATTTTTTTTGAAAACAAAAGATAATGAAAAATATTAGAGAAGTGCTTTAAGGGCAATTTCCTTTAGCACTTATTGTACAAATCATTTATGATTAATAAAGACATTTTTCATTATTTTGATGTTGATCTTAAGTTGATTTAATGAAGTCCTTGATATAAAAACATAGCATGGAGGAAATCATGACGAGATCATGACAATAAGATTCCTATCATGTGTAATTATATTAGTATCTAAACTTTCCCTAGTCATAGGATTAATGAGATGGGATACCATTATTCTGGATAGACTAGCGCATGTTATACTCCTTGATTAGTTTAAGCAGTAGATCTCATAAGTTGTAGACATGAGTTGTTTAGAGTTAACATGTAGATGCTTACTAAAGGTAGTAAGTACATTAGATTGACCTACTATGAGACAATCATATGGATATTTTATTTCAATGTCAATAATAGTCTCATCATAGCAATGGTGCAAGTATCCTTTGACTAAAGGTGATTAAGGATATCTCAAATACTGATCCTGTTTTTGACTCCATTGATCGGTGCCTTTCAGGGGTTACTCATAAGGTGGTAATTAGGTATAGCTTGAGGTATTCAGAGGTAATTAAGTAGCCAATAAAGGATTCATCACTCCTGATAGAAGGAGATGATACACACGACCTCTTATCGAGGTCATTACTCAGGAATCTCTGGCCAGAGCAGATATACGTCATGAAGAGAGTCTTCAATGATACATAGAGTAATGGGATAATCAAGATAAGATCTAATATCACTTAGACTAGATGTGACGTAGTCAGTCTAATTGGAGTTGACACTTTGACCATACTTTGAACCAAGTGGGGTATAGATGATGAAAGGAAAAATTGCATGGAAACATTGCATATAGATGGATTCGTAGTTAAACCGCTAACTTTCCTATCAATTGGGGGTCATGACGTGTTACTAGACACCGCTTTTGATTTACTTGAATTAAGTGTTAATTCAAGTGGCCAATATAACTGGGACACACATATAGGAGATCAAAAGGATGAGTAAAATGGTCCTAAATGGTGATTCAAGATATGAGAGAGTGTTTTGGGATTGTATCACGATGTGATCATGGTAAAAAATGTTGCATGGAATGGATTAAAAGCAAGTGTTGTTGGCTTCTATTAATACATTATATTCATGGTCAGTAACTTCCCATAACTTCCATTAATGCATGCTATTCATGACATTAACTTCCCATAACTTTCCATTAGTGATGGGGGTTATAGAAGGCCAAATGGTGCAAAAAATTGAAATGATTTTCGTGGATCTTGTGTAAGACACAAAAAAAGGAGAAAATTTTTTTTCTTACACATATACCTTTTCTCTCTAACTCTCTCAAGAGTTTTTGTCTTTGCTAGCACAAAGAAAGATTTCTAGCCATCTCCTAGTGAGGTTTCATCCTTCTATCTTCATGTGGACTTTCATTAGAGACGGTCTGCATTGATCATCGCGTTGTACGTTAACCCAATGTGGAGAAGATTAAAGAACGAAGGAGATCGTCAGAAAGGTATGTAAACATCTTACATTTCATGTTTTGGTTTTTCTATATCTATATTCATGAGTAGATATGGTTTTTAAGGTTCCATTTTATTTCTACTGCATATATTTGATATATATTATGTATGAGATGTATGATCGGAACCTAACAGTGGTATAAGAGACATTTTGTGCCTTGTTAGATGTAGACTACATGACATGTGAAAACTGTTTTCATGGTTGTGACAACTTAGGGTCCTGTAATGTTTTGTTCGAACTTAATTATAGAAAAAAATTTTCACTATTTTCTTTCACCAATCTGTTCATAAGATGTGTTTGAATGATTCAGTGTGATTGAAAATACTTTTAATGTGATTAAAAATATTTAATTTTGACTTTACAAGAACATGCATGAAATCTCTCTTTCTACTGGGCATTTGATGTCTATTGGTTAAACTGATGAGGTTCCACATGCTTTGCGTGAAATTTGATTCTGGAAATTTATGTGAATTTATTTGGGATGTGTTTATGCCTCTGTAACTTTTGTAGAATTGTTAAAAATGTTTTAATAATTTTATCATACAATTTTCCAGATCTAGACAGTTTTCCAAAAACTGCAGGATCTGTTTTGTTTGATGTTTTTGTATGTTTATATTTCGATTCCACAACCTTAAAAATATTTTTATGTGATAAAAATGTGTTAATTTGATGTTTGATGCATGCCTAAATGATTTTTCTCAAATCTTGATTTCCGAAAAATTTTAGAAGTCATATTTGTCGTTTTTGGTGTCTTATCGGTGTTTCAGTGATCATGGTAATTTTTTGGGTGATTCCTAAATTATTTTGATCATCATGAAGTAACCTAAAGATTCTTGGAATGATGATTTCATGTTCTGGAAATTTTCAGAAATTATAGAAATTAATTTTGAATTAATTTTAGTAGAGCAATAGATTTTCTAATAAGACTAGAAAAATTGGCCTGTATGACAAAATTGAAGTTGTTTAATTTTGGACATCAAATAATTATTTTAAGTTAAATTAGTTACGAACTAATCTCTGGAACTACAAATTCATGTTAATTATATTAATATTAATTCCAATTGAAATAACATACATTAGTAATTTTAGCCAAGTTAGTAAAAGCAAGATAGTAAATCTAAGTATTGGATTGGGTTTGCATGTTGGGATCCACAAGATGTCATAACCAAAATGATGTGTTTATTGTCGGATCAGAAAATAAAACATACAAGATTTGGCTAAAATATTAGATTTCAAAACCTTTTTAGAAATCAAAACACAACGAAAGCAAGATAACCAAATCAACATGCCAAGCTATACATGATACGGTATATGGAAAATAATTATCATAAGAACAAGATGGAGATTATATTACCGACTCCTTTGCTACAGC
>JANQAP020000105.1:1853545-1867380 GCA_026874005.2 Erythroxylum coriaceum
TTAATTAGAATTATTTGTAATTCTAATTAAAGTTTAATTAAAATTAGAATTTAATTTCAATTAAATTACTAAAACATGCAAAGCTTATTATAAATAGACGTAGCTATATGAAGCTAGCGTTTATTGCTAACCCTCTCTATAAGAGTTACAGGTTCTCTCAACCCATTATGTGGATATCGTTAGAGGTCAGATATTTGTGCTATTACAGTGGTTGAGACGAATTGTTTGTGGAAACGGTTTGAAGTATACGATAAGAATATGATCAAACTTTAGAATAAGGTACGAATTATGATTCATGATTTGTTATGATTCATGTGTTAATCATTTTTACAGAATTAAAGAGATCTTGGTTTTTGGGAAATCAAAATTTATGAAAAAGTTTTGTAATTATTCTACTGTGGCTAGGATCGGATTCCAGCCTGGTTTCCCAACATATCTATATTATAGGTTTATCACTTTTGATATACAATTATTCCCTTTTTCCCATTGTTAAGGGAAAGTTGCTTTTATCTTAACTAAGCAAACTTATGACAGATCCTAAAAGTTTAACTATGAATGGCTGCCAAGCCATACTAAGCTAAGCCTATTTGTATTTTCTTTCATTTTGACTTCATTTTTGGTTCCTAAAATAGGGGCAAAATGCTGCTGATGTTTCAATCCTCTTAGTAACCAAATTATTAAGAGGATGGTTCAGATAAACTCGAAAGAAACTATGTATTCATGTAACTACTGTAAGCAAATTATGACATATATTCAATAACAAGATACATTAGAATAAGCAAATAAAATAAATGTGACCCCCTATACCCCCCTGGGAGGATACGGAAGTGCCACATCGGACTTACAAATAGAAATAAATAACAGACCGATGCGGAAGCATTTGAAAAACGTACTATACATTCATTACATGTATTTTCAGTAACTGAAACAAACATACATTTTAAATCATTCCAAACTTGTTCAAAACATACATACATTATATCGCATGAACTTAATACAAATTTGTTCCAAAAACTGAAACCAGCATGAAACATAGTTATTACAAAAACTTACAACAATTCGGAATCATACATTTTATAAACAAGCCAAAATATATTCAAAATACATTTTTATCAAAACAAGACTCAGACTCTATTGGCCATTGTGGTTGACTCGTCTTAGTCTTTATAATCCTCGTTCTGAACCTACACGGGGCAAATCTACTGTGCTAAGCATATAGCTTAGTGAATAATAACTAATCTATATATAAAGTGATAACTCATCATACTGAATCATGTAATAGCATAAGCATGCATTAACAGATTGGTTTAACAATAAAATAGACATAATGCATTTCAGAACATATTTTATAGTTAATAGAGCAGAATATCAAAAGAGGGTGTAAACCCTTCAAAATCAGAATACAATTTTGTTTTTGTCTGAATCAAACATATATCAGAACACTAAATCAGATGACTGCTAAGCCATTTACAGAAGTAGGTAACAGGACTTATACAGGAGAGACCGAAGTCTCAACAACGAAGTGTCACAGGAGAGATCGACGTCTCGACACCGAAGTGTCACAGTAGAGATCGAAGTCTCGACATCGAAGTGTCATAGGAGAGACCGAAGTCTCGACACCAAAGTGTCACAGGAGCAGCTGCAGACCATTCTAGGCATACCTATTTACCCACAACTAGGACTCAATAGTTTAAAACAAAACAAAGTCATTTCAGACATTTCATGTGCAAAGCAAGTAGTCAATCATATTCATAAGCAAGTAGCACTTCCAATGATATAAACATGCATCAAACACCTCAGACAATCATTGTTCGGAATTCCAACACAATCAACATAAATCAAATTCAACAAGCAGAACCAAGTAAGGTGTGACCATCTAAGATTACTCACCAAAGCTTCCTTATTGCTTATTGCCTCAAAGTCTTGACAATATTTGGAAGTGGTCGCTCTATGCGTTTCTCTATAACATTTAACATATATACAAATCACTATTATGCATGATTAAGCATTCATTTTTGTGTACTGAATATGTATGATGCATGTCCAGGAAAAATTCTCAGGTATTTCCTTACCAAACTGATGTAAACATCAATTGTACTTCAAAAGTTCCAAAAATTCATACATTCACTTACTATTCCAGCTTTTGCTGGAAGCACCTCATTCAGGTAAACTTTGCATAATCAATAAGATTAAGAAAATGATTTATTTCTGTAACACTTTCTTCTAGACAATTATTCCTCTATGTTTTAAGTCTCTATTGATACCAAGATCATTTAATTTGGTTCATTATTCTATGAGTTATGCTTAAAATAGCACAGACTGTGTACATTTGGAATTTTGGCTAGAGCATGATCATGCAGTCAAGTTGTAAAACTCATATCTCTCAATTACAAGATCCAAAAATTACAAACTTGACACCAATTTAAAGCTAAGAGAATAAGATACAACTTTGGTGAATTAGTCTAATTTGGCCCACATCAATACAATTTATTCAATAACTACTGGACATGATTTCTGTCCCTGGCAGTGCTACATCCTAAGCCAAGACTTAATTCCATTCCAATTTTGAAAGTCTTAGAGACACAATTAAATTTTACTTCTTTAATAAAGTTGTAGACATATGTCTCTAGTTTAATCTGAATTAAGAACCAACTCATTTGGAAATCTACAAATCAAGTTATAATCAAAATACTAAAGTATGTTTAGTGAAATATTCCAGGTCATACGATTTCAGCAGATTCCCTCACTTTCATACAATCAATCTTTTTCAAAATAATTTAGAAGGCTATCAATTTTTGTGGAGAGGTATAAAAATGTGTTAGGAATCTATTGGTTTAAGAATCAAGTCATCTGGATGTCGGGAGAAGAAGTTATAGCAAAAATATCAAAGGATGTTATTCATAAATAACCCATCAAACATTTACGCACACCTGTGCGTGCTTGTGCACACCCGTGCATGCCCATGCACGGCTGAGCACTCCCACCAGCTTCTTTCATTACTACCCACACATACGTCAACACCATTTATGCATACAGCAATCCACAAGCATGAAAATGTACTCTAATTACGCATGCATCCATTAAAGACATTAAAACATGCATGAACTTACTTGACTTAAGCGTCTCTCTTTCTTCTCTCTTCAGTAAAATTTCAGAAATGGGAAGAACAAGTGAAATAAGTGAAATCCCAAATGGATGAAGGCTTAGAAGTGTTTTCGGTGATGGATGAGCCAATAACATTAAAAAATGCAGAAATTAGGTGTTTAGGTAATGAACAGTAAAGAGAGTCTTTTGTGAAGGTGATTTTTGGTGGACTGAAGAAAGAAGCTGCAGAAACCTTCCTTGCCAAACCCAAAAATGTGACTTAGGTGTCTCCAAGCTACATTGCCATGTGTCACCATTGCATGTCTTCCATTTGTCCACTAAATAAGCTACCATTTGTCTCTTAGCTATAGGTCCACATGTCACACATTAATAGGTCCATTTGTCACTCCATAATTTGTCTCTTAATTTCTTTATTTTTCTTAATCTAAAATACCTCAAATTTTCAACAGTTTTCCTAAATATCCTAAATGTCTCCAAAAATTCAGAATTTATTTTAATACACACCAATTTAATTATCCAAGACAATTAATCCATAATTCACTAAAAATTCGAAATAATAACTATTATCACCAAAAAAATTTTGTAACACAATTTATCCACAATTCACACTTTAATCACATAAAAAAAATTCACTTATACCCAGAAAATGTTAGTGAATGCATGTACAATTATTTGTATATTTCAAAATACATATGCACATATAAGTGAATACTCAAATATGCAAAGCATACAATGCACAGCTAATTCTCACTGTATTCTCAATTCACTATTTTGGGGTCTAGTTCCGAACATGGGATGTTACATAGCCATTGAATCAAAGTGGATTAAAAGTGGTGAGATCAAGAAGAAGATCAGGAAACTCCAGCATTCCAAATTAATGCTTCAAAAAAGTTTTGTTCTTTTCGTTTTGTTCTTTCGTTATCCTTGATGTGTAATATGATTTTCTTGATCTTAAACATGTTCATGGATTTCAAAATTCAGATTAAGAATTATTTTGAAATTATTTTGTGAATTTTAATTATTGTTGAATTCAATATATTTCTGGATGTTTGTGATAATTTTTCATTCTTAAACTTGACAATAAATTAAGAAAGTGAGCCAAAGTAATAAGCGTTAGGTTGAGAGTTGGCAATTTAATAGACCCATAATCATCAAATTAATGATAAATCAAAAAGAGATCTTGGTTATGAAATTACTTATCTAAGAGATTGCTTCAGATCTGATTGAAGAAGTTAGGAATGGTTTTGTGAATTGAGAGATTACAAATATGTGAATTTCAAATTCAATTAAGGTTCATTAATTAGATCTTGAGAAAGAGTAATCAAAAACTTAGGAAATATTGGATCAAACACATAAATTGAATCAATAAGATTAAAGGAAAAAATAAGGAAAGAGTAGTTCCTAAGTATTCAATCTTGATAAAACCCTAATTTTAATTGGTAACTCATTTCACTGTTTAATTTTATTTGTTTCGTCTATTTATTTGTTTCAATTTCTATTATTTAAATTTGATTCAAACCAATTTATGAACACCTTAGACAAATTTAGGTTTCGATTATTAGCTATCACATAATCATAATGGGAACGATAACCTCTTATACTATAAGATACGATTCGTATGCTTACAGGTATTGAGAGTTTTATTATATATAAAACTTGTTTAATAAGTTTTTGATGCTATTTCTGGGGATTTTAGCATTAGGATGATTTGAATTCCTTTGATTTAAGGAATTGTTACCCTTTGTTATGTGATTAAGGTACCTAATCCTAAGAAATAAAAAAAGGAAAGTTTGCATGGATGCAAAGTAGATGACACATCAATCTAGACACTATAAGGAAAGAATAAAGAATCCAAAGGGTTAAATGCCAAGAAACGATAGAAAAAATGATGGTGGAGGAAATACATCATGGAGAGCAAAAGACCAGGTATTGAGAGTTTTATTATAAAAATTGTTCAACAAGTTTTTGATGTCATTTCTGGGGATTTTAGCATTAAGATGATTTTAATTCCTTTGATTTAAGGAATTGTTACCCTTTTCTATGAGATTAAGGTAACCAATCCTAAGAAATAGAAAAGGGAAAGTTTGGATGCAAAGTAGAAGACACATCAATCTAGATACCACAAGGAAAGAATAAAGAATCTAAAGAGTGAAATGCCAAGAAGCGATAGAAAAAACGATGGTGGAGGAAATAAATAATGGAGAGAAAAAGATGCTTATGGACTTTATGAGGCAAGGGTTCAACACCTATGATCAAAGAATTACATGACCACCAATGCAAGTGACATACAATCTATTATAAGAGATGACGAACAATAGTTGTCTTTAGACATCATAATGAAGTGGACACCGGTTAACCTTAATAGATCCAAAAGGAATGATTTCTATGGATTCAGTGATAGAATTGCAAGTTGAAGTTGACAACCTAATCAAACAATTAAATAGCCTAATAGCAACCTATTTCACTCTATTCAAATCAAATTAGCATGGGTGTGAGCTATGCAAACAAGCGAGCCATATCATAGCTAATTGCTTCCTAGTGTAATACAACAATATGCAATAATCCAACTTTATGGGAGCACAATATGGTCAAGGAGTTAGCAATCTTTATTTAAACTCACACAAAACTAGGTGGTAAAACCACCTAAATTTCTTTTGATCTAATAATGCAAGGACTCATATGAGAAATCAAGATCCACCAGGATTTCAACAAGATAAGTCAATTGCAAATGATTTAAAATTGGACAAGTTCATTGATAAGCTTACGAGTATAGAAGAGGCCTAGAAGAGGATGGAAGGGCAATTTAAGCAAGTAGGGAAGACTCATGCCTTTTCTATTCAAAATCTAGGGGTTCAAATGGGTTAACTTGCCAATACATTATCTACAAGAAGTATGGGAAGCCTTCCGAGCAATACGGAAGTAAAACCAAGGAAACAATTTAATGTTATTATACTTAGGAGCGGTGAAGAGCTAACAGAAAAACAAGCTAAAACCCATCTTGTAAAAGACCAAAAGAACTAGAAGAAAGATGAAGAAAAGATTTAGGATCCTCCCTATGTTCCTTCTCTGCCTTAACCACCAAAAATACCATTTCTATAAAGACTTCAAAAGAACAGATTGGGTATACAATTTGCAACGTTCATATAAAAATTGAAGAAATTGCAGATTACCTTACCCTTACGGAAGCTTTGGAGAGAATACCTATGTACACAAAGTTTCTTAAAGACATATTATCAAGCAAGGGAAATTGGGATGATGATATTCAAACAGTCCCCATGACAGAAAGCTATAGCTCCATAGTCCCTCACAGTTAACATATCTAGGGAGTTTTACTATACCTTGTGTAGTTGGTAATTTAGAATTGTCTAAATGTTTATGTTACTTAGGTGTAGGTATTAATCCTATTCCTTTGACAATTTGCAAGAAATTAGGACTAGGTGATGTGAAGCCAACTTTTATGATTATTCAGTTGGTATATCAATCAATAAAGAAACCATTTTGCGTTATAGAGGATGTGTTTATAAAATTGGACAAGTTTATTGTTCCTGTGGATTTTGTTGTGATAGACTTTGAAGATGATTGAAATTGTCCACTAATTCTTGTTAGACCCTTTTTGAACACTAGAAGAGCTTTGGTATATGTCCATGATGACAAACTTATCCTTCAGATTGGTGATGAACAAGTGGAATTCAATATGAAAAATACCCAAAGGAGGGAAGCTCATTCATGAGAATTGATGTATTTGAATCTTCAAAGGATGAAGAAGAGGAAGCAAAACATATGACAGAGGTAATAAAGGTTGAAAATATAAGTAAGTCTTTGTTCAAGAAGAAGATGAAGAAGAGGGGACAAGGGTGAATGAAAAAGAAGAAGAGAAATTCACTTACTTATAGGACAAACTACTTGATTCGATAGATGATTCAGGAAGTTTCATCATTCCTTATTTTATTGATAGTTTGCTATTAAAAAGGGCATTATTGAACTTAAATGGAAATTTTAATTTGATAAATTATTTGGTACTTCGTTTTTTCTGTTTATTTTTAAGGGAGTGACTTGCTGCAATTTTATAGCATATAGTGTATCCAAATTCCATGACCCTTAACAACACCACCAAAACACTCAAAGTGTTCTTACCCTAACTTTTTCTTTGATGTTATTTATCTTTATTTGTATTATTTTTCCTCATATTAAGTATAATGTGTGGTTCAAGTGTGGGCATGTATATGCAATTTCATATCATTTGCATATGAAATTTTCATTTATATCAATTATTTTTGAATTTTACTATTTTGTTTTTGATTAGGTTAACATGTGTAATTTTTTACAATTATGTGAATGTGTCAATGGAAAAAATTGAATGGAATTAGTTTAACTTTGACCATGGTCATTTAAATTGTAAAGCCATAGTAACTTATGAATTTTATGTTTTGTCTTTAGTGATGAATATGCATGTTAATTAGAATATGACACTTGTTCTTTCACTTTATAACATTTGTTTGTATACAATTACAATTATAGTCAATTAAAGTGATTAGCATTATTAACACCCTTTCATGAGAATGATTGAATAAAAGGAAATGAGGTAGGATAAGAAATTGAAAAAAATTGTGTTAAATAAAAACCATCTCGTTGACCCTTTTAAAGAAAATTGGGATAAGAATAGAGTTAGTAGCCATTTGATAGTTGTGATATAGCTGAGTAACCAGGGTTATTCAATACAAAAATTTTATCTTCGCATCAAAAGGCTAGAATGACACTCCAACCAAGCCAAATAAAAGCATGATCTAGTTGAGAAATCGAGGCACATTTATGACAAGGTGTTTGCCTTCGCTTCAAAAGACTAGGTTATCATTAAAGAATATTTTTAAAAATGGTGTTACAATAAATAAACCTAATGATCTTTTAAAAATAGTAAGAATTTTCTTGAAAGGTTACATAGTGATAGTTTGCCTTTTTAATTGATCAATAATACTAAATGCATGCTTACAAGTGCCATAAGTGTATGAATAGGATGTTAATAGTTTGATTGATATATTTATATTTAAACCAACACACTTAAACATGAAAGGAATAAGTTAGTATGTTTTTAAGTGATTGGTGTTTGAGATTAAATTCATTCCATAAGATTTGATACCATTTTACCATTATTGTATTGTTACATGATTGTGTGATTATATGTTTTTTGTGATTTTTTTGTTTTAAGTTTTTTCTTGATGAAAAGCAAACGTTTAGGTATGAGGATGTTGATAGGAGTAGATTATATCATGTTTTCATAGATGTTTAAGTGTGTTTTCAAGTATTTCTTAGATAATTGTCATGTGTATAGGCTCATAATTATGTTATTGTTAATGTCTGTATGTATTTTAAGTGTTTGATTAGTTTAGAGAAAGAATTGAATCTTAATTTTATGTTTCATGAGGTGTTTGATGTATTTTTGAGTGTTGGAATCAGGTAATTGAAGAAGAAAGAAGAAGGAGGAAGCTTGAAGGTGTCACGATCATGCCTCAAGGAACACGATTGTTATAGTTTTGTATGGGGCTATATGGCCTCTGTCACGATCATGACTCAAGGAGCAAGATTGTGATAGAGAGGAAAATGGCAGGTGCATGATCATGACTCCAAGGTCAAGATTGTGACAGGAGATTTCCAGGTGTAACTTTTTACATTTTTTTAAGGTTTAGGGCTATGTTTGGAACTTAAAAAAGGGGGAAAACCTTAATCACCACCCCTAAAGCACTATTTAAGAACATGAAATACAATAAAAAATAGCAGCCATTGAATCAAAGTGGATCAAAAGTATTGAGATTAAGAAGAATATCAGGAAATTCCAGCATTCCAAATCAAGGCTCTCTAATGAAATTTTTATTCTTTTCCTTTAGTTCTTTCATTATCCTTGACGTGTAATATGATTTTCTTAATTTTAAACATGTTCATGGATTTCTAAATTCAGATTAGGAATTATTATGGAATTATTTTGTTACTTTTAATTATTATTGAATATATATTTCAATGTTAGACATGTTCATGGATTTCTAAATTCAAATTAGGAATTATTCTGGAATTATTTTGTTACTTTTAATTATTATTGAATTTAAAATATTTTTGGATGTTTGTAATAATTGTTCATGCTTAAACTTGACAACAAATCGAGAGAGTGAGTCAAAGTAATTAGTGTTAGGTTGTACAACGAGAGTTGGCAATTTAATAGACCTATAATTATCAAATTAACGATTAATCAAAGAGAGATCTTGGATGTGAAATTAATTGTCTAATAGATTGCTTCAGGTTTAATTAAAGAAGTTAGGAATAGTTTTATGAATCGAGAGATTACAAATATGTGAATTTCAAATTCAATTAGGGTTAATTGATTAGATCTTGGGAGAGAGTAATCAAACCTTAGGAAATCTAGGATCAAACATATAAATTGAATCTACAAGATTAAAGGAAACAAAATAAGGAAAGAGTCCTAATTATTCAATCTTGATAAAACCCTAATTTTAATTAACATCTCACTTCTCTATTTAATTGTTTCTTTTATTCATTTATTTCAATTTCTATTATTTAAATTTAATTCAAACGAAAATTTAAATACTTTAGAAAAATTTATGTTGACATTGTTGGCTACTGCAAAGTCCTCATGGGAATGATAACCTCTTATACTACAAGATACGATTTATATACTTGCGAGTATTGAGAGTCTTATTCTATATAAAACTTACTCAATAACCATATACAAAATTTTTTTTTGACATAAATAAGTAACTTACGAAACTTTGTTCATAAATATTCTAATATACCTATTGGTTATATAACAAAGCGATTTGCTAATTGCAACAAAAATTGGTAGGTCTCAAGTTTCCAACATCGAGCTTCTTATAAATAGATAGACGTATAAGGTTGATACTCACCCTTAAATCACATAAAACTTGGTCAAAGCTTAAATTTCCTACAAAAAAAGGAACATAAAAGCTTCTTAGGTCTTTAAGTTTTAGAGGTAGTCCATTTTGAGTCAAATTTTTGACTTTTTGAATGAAGTTATAGATTTATACTGCTCGAGCCTTCTCTTTTAGGATAAGATTTTCTTTAAAAACCTAAGATAAGAAGGCATACATTTTAAAGCATTAGTAAAAGGAATTTTTAAATATAACTTTTAAAGAACTTTTGAAAAGTTTCAAATTCCTTGTCTAATTTTACCTTAACCAATCTTTAGGGAAAATGTATACGAAGCTTCTAAGGTGCAAGGATATATATTTATAGTCTTCATCCTCTTTAACTTTCTTTCCCTTAATTTCTTTCTCATCAATAAATGCCTTTCCTCTCTCACTGGTCTCACTCTTAAGCTTCATTAACTTGGAGCTCTAACAACTCATCACTCCTCAACATCACAACATTACAATTCTCTCTCAGAATCTCATGTTTGCCAGGTAGTTGAACAAGTGGTCTCATAAAGGCACTAGTCTGTTGGGCAATTTGGGCTGTAAACATCTTACTATGGGTGGCAATAAAATCTATATTAAAGTTGATCTTCCTAATTTCTTCCTTAAAATCCTTATTTTTTTAGCTTGTTTATTTAGGAAGTTCTTTATGATAAGACTCTAAGTTAGGCTTTTAATGATGAGGGTTGTAAGGTCTAAGTTGGAAATTAGGTTGTTGCTTATTATTTTGAGGGACATGATTGAACTTGTTTCTATAGGACAAAACTTTATATGGTTCCCTTTACTAAGGTTATAATGTTAAAAAAAAGGATCATTCTTTTAGTTGAGGTTATTGATGAAATTAAACTATTTAACAGTAGATTCATATAAAAAGGAGTTCCACAATTGATAATTTATAGCTAAATATCCCAGAGATCCACAGATGTCATAAAACATATTAGAAGAACCAATAGAGTTAACATTTATATGGTCAAAATTTTAAGATAAATTGTATACCTTTATAGAAAGAAGATTTAAGGTGTAGCAATCATACTCACCTGGAACATTCTTTAAAGTGGCTCGCTCACTAAACCATTGGTAATGGTTATAAACCATGCCCTTTATTAGATTGTGTGCTTCATATATAACTTTATCAATGAGAGCTCCACTAGTAATTGCATCTACAAGGATCTTTGTGTTGTAAGTCATCCTATTATAAAGACTCCACACTATTAACCACTTCCTTAATCTATGATGAGGGCACAAACTTAACATGTCCTTATACCTATCCTAAGCCTCACATATTGATTTAGCTTCCTTCTAGGAAAGAAGTGATGATCTGATTCCTTATCTTTGTAATCTTACATGGTGGAAAGTTCTTACACAAGAAATTATAGGAAAGCTGATCTTATAGAGTGATTGATCCTGGTAGTAGGGTTTGTAACCAAATTCTCACTTTATCCCTTGATGAGAAAGGGATCAACTTGAGCTTAAATGTATCATATTACTTTAGAAATATAATCATATGTATGTTAGGGTCTTTAAATGGTAATCCTCCAAACTAATTTTGCCACATTATGAAAAGAAGGGAGGGTTTTAGATTAAAGTTTGTGACTTCAATGCTAGGCCTTGTGATGCCTAAACTAACACCTTAGTCATTTGATGTGGGAAAATCTTTCAGGCACCTCATGTTCTTTATAGTTATTTTAGCTTTCTCACCTTATACTCTCTTTTGAGGCCCTCTTTTAAGATGTAAAGTTCTATAGATCTTAGGTTCTAGCTCAATAAGATTTCTAAGATTGCAAGACTTACACATATAATAAGTGCGCTACAAAAAAGAAGGAATAAAGAAAGTTAACTAAATAAATAATAAGACAAGAATAAAATGAATAAAAAATTCTATAGTCTATTTAGTTTGCAAATCTATCAATATCAACACATAGTCCCCTGAAATGAAACAAAAAACTTGATAATCTATCTTTTAGGAATCACATGATGTATTCGTAACTAGGATATGTGAGTATAGGTCATTGTCATGATGATTATCTATTAACTACCATCCATTGACAACTTTAATAAGCTAGATCATTTATTTAAGATAAATTAAAGATGAAAATAATAAATAATAACTCTAAACACTAAAACACAGCAATGATTAAGAACAAATCAATATGTGAATAACTAGATTTAGGACTTTACTATATTAAACTTTCACCCTGAATTAATGGTTGATTATAGTTTCTTAAACCAGAAAGAATATTTTAGATTATATTATCTCTCAATACATCTAACGATTAGTCAATTGAAATCCCTTTTAAATTAAGACAACCTAAAAATGGGTTATCTATTCTATGAACTCTCTCAATAGGCTTTACCCTAGTTTAGGAAGATTTTTTGACTTTATCATATATAACTCATGGTTAACCTCTTTACATATGTTATGATCTTACCACACATCTCGTCTTTTGAATCTCAATGCATGAGTTAAATAACTGAATCTTCCACTTTAGCTCCTTCACTTTAATCAATTATAAGAACATGGAGAAATAGTAAGAAAACTAGAACTTCATTAAACTAGAAATCAATTCAACATATAAATCTTAGGGCCCATCCACCTAAATTTATAATGTAATTAGTTCATAATTAAAAAAAGAATAACATCTAGAAAATAGGAGTAAGAGATCATTTTGATGAGTCATAAATCTTGAATCTTTGATATGTCTTTGTTGAAATCTTATTTATCTTCCAAGGTTAACTTAGTTTTGATAAAAAATCAATGTAAAGTGGTTTCTTAATTACTTTCCAATGCATTCTATATCTTTATTGGCCAAGAAGCTCCTTTATTTTTTTCTTCCCCACCTTTTTTTATTTGAAACCCTAATCTTTAATGAGTTATATGCCTTTAACACAGATTCGTGTAGTAGGTTGTTTTATGTTTGATACATTTTGTAACTTTTTTATAAATCTTCACCACTAACGTAAGACCAACATGAGGAAAATAGGTGTTGTGTTTCTTGATACAAGGGGTAACACAAGGTTGTGTAGGGCTATGAAGGAGGAAAAAAAATAACTATTATGGAACATGACCTTACCATGGTGACATTCTTCAATTATTCCAAATTTTCTCTAATTCTTTTATGAATTCGCTCCTTTTCCTTGAAGAGGTAGAAATACAAGCACTATGCTATGAAAATAATGTTAAAGATTAATGTATGTCTAGCATACATAACCCTATTCTAGTTTCTCTTTAATACTAATAAAGTTAAAAAGAAAGCATGACTTAGAATACAAGTTAGAGAGAGACCATGTGGCATTGAGGAAGTCTAAAAGGTGGCATCACCTAAGTCACTATCGAGTTACATATTGTATGCTTTTTTTTTTAAAAGTAAAAAATGTCATTGATAAAACAAGATTTACAGGTATAAATTTTTAATAGGCAAGTAACTAGACTAGGAAGTTAGTATAAATTTCATTTTTCATATAAGGAGAACCTGCTTAGTTAGATGTTAATTGCCATACTAAGACCCTCTTACTACTTAAGTACTAGGATTGCTAAAAAATGAAATGCAAACTTTATAGTCTTAGTGTAACATCCCGTTACCTATGGGAGGTTAGAATAGTAAATATGAGTGACAAATGAGAGCTTAAAAATGCATTTTTCATGCTTATGCATAATATGGCATACAAATATACGTGATTAGTGAAGGTCTTGCACATGAAAATAATTGTACATGCATTTATGAATGATTCCGGGTATATTTGGACTGAGTTGTGATTTTTGAGAAAATTGTGATTTTGGAATTTATTGAGTATTAT
>JANQAP020000105.1:1989737-1999825 GCA_026874005.2 Erythroxylum coriaceum
GGGTCGGGGTATGCCCCACAGGACTGTGTACAGTCACATTTTTGGTATAATACATTTACATTTTACCAAAAAAAAAAGAAAGACAAGGTTGGATGCTCATCGACGCTCTTTAACATAAAATAAGACTTGCAAAAATATACCGATCCAACAGAAATTTTATGATCGATAAGCATTTAGATGATGAGCTATTTCTTAAATCATAAAATACACATTTGAAATTCAATTGTAGAAATGAAAACTTAATGTTCATGAATCATCATTAAGCTTAAAATCAACATCTTCATTAGGTTAAAGTCAAATCTTGTCCTCTGTGAATCAATAAAAATCAATCAAGAAAGAAAATCCTTGTTTAAAGATATCGATGGAGATGAGGATTGGAAAGCAAAGAAATGCTACTAATCCATATTAATGTTATTTTGGTAAAGAAAAATGAGTCCATTAGTTCATCTTTGAACACTCTTTTATTTGTTTTCTTTTAGTTGTCTTATATGACACAACTACTTGTAATGCAAAAGGTTGATGTCATATATGACATAACTCAATAAGTCTCTTATGTAACTAAAGTGAACCTTACACGCATATTAAAATTAATTAGTTTGTAATTATTCCTTCAATGAATTTTATCATGTTGATATGAAGAAACATATGTCAACACTAGTAGACCTTTATAAGTCTACAAATAAAGATGATGAGTTATAATATTTTGAAAATGATATGTATCTATTGCACTAGGTCAATAGTCTTATGGCCAATATAGAAAAAAAGTTAAGGTTGTAGATACTTAAAGTTAGAATGGATACTTCTTATGTAATATTAGAAAGGCTAATGAAATTAAAGGAATCGTTTTATGTTGATAAAGAAGATTGACAATTCCAAAGCTATCTTTATATAAGTGTTACTTATGTTAAGAATTGAACTATGGAAAAACTTAGTATTAGTGTTAACATCTCTTGACTATTGTATCATATATTTCTACCTTAAAAGGGATCTGTAAGTGTTTAGAGCTTTCACATAGTGTGTAGGGAGAGTTAGACCTTTTATTACATAAGTATCCTCTCTCCTAGAATTTAGATAAGTTTAGGTTTGATATAAATGGTGGATATTTAAAGTAATCCTTTAATTATTCAAAGGCTTATTACTACTCTTGGGTCCACTCAAATTCCTTAGCCTTTTATAGGGTTGTAAAGAATTTTTCTAACTTAGCAACATGATTTCCTACCAAATTTATTTTTACAACCATATTATTGACATATGTTCCCATATTTCTTCCTAGCTGTTTTCAAAAAAATAAGTTGACTAACATTTAGTATGTTGCTTATGTATTATTTAGGCTTAAAGGCATGAATTTATAATAGTAGACAACAAAGGTACATGGTAAATGATTTATTTTCATCATTTTTTTCATTAATCTTGGCTTAATTGTATCTTAACTTCGCATTTATAAAATTAGGTTCTGTTGACCTGAAGTAACATCCACTAATTGAGCAAATTTTGAAAATGAGAAGTTATCTTTTAGACATGCCTTGTTTAGGTATCCATACAAATTCTTGATTTTCTATTTACTTTTTTAACTATAAGCATATTGACAACTTAATTAGGTTAATTGATTTCTCTTATAAATTTTGCAACTAAAATTAGAACATATGAAACACTTTAACACAATCGTAATAGAACTTTCATTGAACACATTACAGACATGATAAATTCATCCCAATAACTAAAAAAATCATGTCCTTTCCCTTTCTTCACTAACATTAAGACATTCAAACTAAAATCCAGCCATTTAAAGTCCAAATAAACGTAAACAATTCAACAAACACCACACCACCCATCTGATATGCCTTGTTTAAAACACCAACAATTCAAGCACAAAAAAACCTAAGAACAAAGATTTAACAACTCACCTCGACTATAGACAATGGAAGCAAAAAATGACACATGGTGGACTCATAATTAAGAATACATAAAGATGATTAATGGAGAGAAAATGAAGAACAAACAAGCGGGAGAGGAGAGGCCAAAAGAAATTTGGGGGGAGGGGTGTTGGGTTCTTTGGATTAATCATTTTCGCTTAATTGTTTTCACACCATAACATTTGACGACAATTTCACAATTCGTTACCAACTGTTAATCAGCAGAAGAAGATTTGGCTACCAATTTGCAGAACCATCGCCCTTTGGATTAAACAGAACCGAAAATGACATCTTTTTTGTGTAATTTTTTTGGTGCCGCAATATTCGATGAAAATCTCACAATTCATCTCCAAATGTTAATCAGTAGCCAAATATTTAACTACAAATTTACAAAATGTCACCCCTTAGATTAAGCAGAAGCGAAAACGACTGTTTAATTTGTTTACATACATTATTTAATTTGTTTACATGCTGCAACATTTTGAATGTTAATCAACAGAAGAAGATTTAGGTAACAATTTACAAGATCGTTGTTGATACTATGTTTTTTTTATAGATTTTTATAATTTGCTAAATTTTTAATATATCATAAGCATAAATTATTATAGAATTTATATATAATAAATACGTCTTTGTGAGACCACATAAAAGTATATATCATCTATATTAAAAGAGATTAATAAAAAGTAAAAATGACATTTTTATTAACTAAATTTATTTTTACACTTATGCAATCATTTGGTAACGGTTTGAATCCTCGTCAAATGGTATATTTCTTCCGACTTAATCGAAAATGATGTCATTTAGTTTAACAACAAATGACGTCATTTTTTACTAAGTTGTTAACATGAAAACAAAATTTTCTTCAATTTTGTGTTAGTCATTGTATTTCCTCTTTGTAATCCATCAAAGAAGTATCGTCTCCTTTTTTATGGTCATCTCCTATCTTGTGGTTGTCACTGTTGAATAAGCATTGTGTCCTATGTTGATATTGTTCTTCTTTTCTGTTATTAAGAACCCTCCTTATTGTGCTCTCTTTTTCTACTATGTTTTGGAGTTTATGTGGGTTTTTTGTTTTGCAAATGGTGTATGTGTTTTCCTTTCTGTTTGTGTTTGGAAGATAGTGAATTGTGTTTCTGCATTGGATGTGTATGGGTAAACGTTTTTTCCTACCTTCTGTGCTTGTTTGACGAAACCCTGCTAACCTTTTGAGGAAAGGTCTATTAGAGAATCAATATACAATTTGCAATGGATATTTATGTACACATTTACCATATGATTGCTTTTACACCTAATCTGTATCACTTATAGTATACACATGTATCCATCATAAAGACTATTTCAATGTGCCATGAGGTTGTGATTAGACATAACAATTAAAACTCAAATGATCAAAACTAGAAATATTAGTAACGAATAAGAACATATATAGGTAACAAACGTTTAATTTTGAATATTTAATTCAACTCACTTGGGAATGGTTAATTTCTTCATATGACGAACAATTCCCATCACATTAAGTTTTGTTCCTGTTACCTTCTTACTTTTCTTTTTTTAGTACTTTTTTATGAATACATATATCTACAAACAAAAATTCTTAAATTTAAACCATAACACAATAGGTAAGGATGTTTACATACAGAATTTGGATAATAATATAATTGTAAAATAAAAGAATAAGATTATGGCTGAAAGGAGCTAACTAGAGATGTAGAATTGGGCTAAGTTTTTAAGTTAATGCTTGTAAACCATGAAAGATTTTTTTTTAATTCTTATAGCCTTTTTTATTCTAATATATACATATATCAATTAGGTTTTCAAATGTTCTAGGTAAGTTCTAGAGACAAATCGTAATATAAGACAATACATTTTGAAGGAAATACATATTGATTTGAGTGTTTCAATCTTTTACAACTCAACATCTTAAAATTTATTTAAAATTAGTTCAACTTTATATGATGCCTTATTATTTAATAATCAAAGTTTGTAAAAGTGCAAAATGCTAGCTAATCTAAAAAATCTTTTAACATACACACATTTCAATTTATTGAAAATATATTTTATAAAGCCATATATATAATGGACTAGCTTAAAACTAACCAGCTAATTATTAAGATAAATTAAAGTTAAATCACAATTACATAAGTATTTAAATTAGAGGATTTAACCTTATCATATGAAGTAGTCTCACTTGATAGATCACAAAATCAACATTACTAGAATGTTGGAACATTCAAATAAGAATTCTTCTATTATATTTTCAGAATAAAACTGTTAACATTAATTCATCATGGAATGTTGATGTGACTACTAGTTTCTGATGGTAAAAATGAGCTCCACTGGGAGGAATGTCGCAAAATTCTCCCTAATGAAGAACAAATCGATGCAGAACAAATCCTGTAGCACCCCAATCTCATAGGGCATATTCTTGAACACATAGACGGTATTCGAGAGTACAATTTCTTTTTCAAACATCACAACAGAAAACCAATAATCAATATCTTCCCATTTTATTCATAAACATCATAATCACAATTGTTATTACACTCATTGATCAATCTCATTTACAAACATTTCCAATTTGGAAAGTCATTACAAAGCAGAATTATTTAGATACATGCGATACAATATTTGCAGAATACATTCTTTATTACAAAAATAATGGAAAACATATGCAGACGCGAACTGATCCCAACGTCTATCTCTTATTCGATTTCAACGGCTATATTCTAGTTTGTCTAATTGGGTATCTCCTCTAAGCCTGAAAAATAATGTTACAATTTTGATGAGTTTTGTGAACTCAGTGAGCTACCCATCATCGATGGCTCACTTATGACACATAACATATAACACATACAGTTCATGTTTCAAGTTCACATACAACTGATGTCATCATATAATGCACATCTTTCACCAATTATCAAATAGCATCACATATCACTTTAATCACTTATTTCACATTTCACATTCAAAGCAGGCAAACAATTCATTTCAATCATTTAAAACATACATATCATTTATACATGCAATGTTCATGAGACTCTCTTTCAATTGTTATTGTTATGACTGAGTGCCTGTAGTTGTCCCGTAACCATTATGGATATTGGGCTCATTAATAATTGTCCCTTATCCATTGAGGATACAGGGCTCATTTTACATAGTGAGACAGAGGCTCTTACTACATTTTGAGCTTTAAGCTCTTTTTCAGTGGCTACTCTGGTCACAACAGCTTTTATCTTATCATGCATTCATGTAATGAAATGCATCATATGTATTCAATCAATCAATTGTGCTCAATCTTAAACTTTCACATTCATGTTCACATTCCCATTCACATATATCATCAAACCTTAGTCCAACATTCAACATTTAAGTTGAGAATCACTTATTCAATCAAATTCATATTCAATAAGCAATTCCAATATGTTTTACATGCATCAAACGACTCAGACATATAATGTCTGGAATTAACACATTCACAGTTATCTTAATAATTCAATACAGAATTTAAAACAAACAATTGATCATGTGAGACCATCTAGGTTATGCACAGTACGCTCCATATTAGCATTAGCTTCCAAGATCTATAAATGTCTGGACATAGATGTTCTATCCTATATATCAACATCATGCAATGCACATATTGCACACACATTATTAATTTCACAATCACGTAAACATTCAATTATATACATATGTATATGTGTAATGTATGATGCATGCTCATATTAACAATCCCGGGTATATTTCCTTTATTCATATCTCATAATCGTTTAATAATATCTTTCAATCATTCTTTAATACCTAATGCACTTTACCCAATTTACTCACCTCATTTATCATCAACTAGGTTCACTTAAGATCTCATTCAAGCCTAATTACCTCACATAGAAGCACCTTAGCATTGGTTGGTTCAAACTTCACTCAAAAGACAACTCTTTTTCTTCATAGATCTTGCCACGATCGTGGTGTCCCTGTCACGATCGTGATAGAAACATTTTCTAGCTAGGCCACGATCATGTTGTGAGGGCCACGATTGTGACAGGACTTTATTTTTATCAGGCCATGATCATGCGGTGAGGGCCACGATCGTGCCCTGCATTTTCTTCCTCTATTCTATCGAATTCAACATATATATTCACATCCATTTCACTCCAAATTTTCCAAAATTCACCTCCTCTAATACGACCTCATTTCGTAATAATTCAACTACCATATTTATTACATTAACTCCACAAAATTCAACTCATTTGATTCATCATTTTTAACTTAATTTCATCATTTATGAAATCCTATCTCTTTCCATAATATATCTCATTCATAATGCATCAAACAATTCATTCACTATGTTATGTCCTCATTTAACACTCTAAACATTTCACATTTAGATGCATTAGCATCAAACATCCTTTTCCTTAAAGTATAACAGTAAGATCAATCAACACTTATCACACATTTAACCAAATTTTCCAACATCAAATTATGTTCATTTTAAGCCCCAATTAAATCCAAAAGCATCATAGTTATATACCTCATCCTTAATTGGTTCAACATTGCACAATTAAACATTACCATGAAAAATCACTGCCCAAGATCGTGATGTCCCTTGTCATGATCGTGACAGAAACTAATCTCCCATTTTTCTTGCAGTTTTTCAATTTTTCTCAGGACAGATTTTTAGGTCAGTTTTGTATGACCTTTACGACCTAGAAAATGAGGTATTTAGACAACACCTTCTTCTAAACAAATGTTACTTTATGTATTAAATTTCTAATGACATCAAATTCATGTAGTTTAGTTCACTATTCTGCAAGTGATAAGCAAACTACTACAGACTGTTCCCATATCACGATAGCACATAGTCTCAACTTCAAGACAAATTTCAAGACCATTAGGGATAGATTTCAAATTCAATTTCTTCATGAAACTTGTAGCCATATGTTTCTAGTTTAATATAAATTAAAAATCATCCCACTTGGATATCTAAAAATCAATATATAGCCACAATACAGATGCATGTTCAATGAAAACATTCCACCTAACATATTCCAGCACACATTTAACTTCATTTTCAACTTTGTCTCAAAACTATCATCCTACTTCTTCTCATTTCAAGACAATACACTAGCCTTTTCTTTGGCTTTAAACTCATTCTAGTTCATCTTTATAACAGCTACCAATAATCCATATGAACACACCTCAAAATAAAACATGAACATATATCATCCCTTTATAAATTTCTGCATTCATTCTACAACATTTAAAATGGTCATTTTAGCTAAAAGTCATCTCCCTAACAATTTATTATCTATCACTCACAATATACACAAAAATAAGACATCTATAATCTCATTTTTCTCATCCATGTTTCAACATGTTTTCATCCCCATTTTATGATCTTCCAACATCTAACTATCATCATGCATGTTTCACTCAACAATTCAAGAAGAATAACATGCTACTTACTTGTTTAAGCTTCAAAATCTTCAAACCACACTCAACCCTAGCTTTCCATCTTCATACGAGCATCAATATGGAGATATAGTAGGTTAGGTTTTCTTGTGACAAAGAAGGGATAGCAAAATCTTGAAGTAGCTAGTGATGAAAGATGGTATCAAGGATCAACATAGAGTGGGTGAGAAAGTAGTGTCGTAGAGATGAAGATAATGGAGAAGATGAAGATTGAAAATGAAAGAGAAGAAGAAAGCACCAAATGAAAATGAAAGACAAAAGTTAGTCTTTCAAATGAAAGAAAATATCGTGGATGGGTGTGTGGCATGCAAATGACACTTGTCACTTGCCACATGTCACTACCTTATGGTTTCTAAAGGATCCTTTCTATTAACCAATCCATTTGTCTCCCAATTCTAATCCAATTGACTCCCAATTTTAAATGACATGTGTCATTAAGTCCTAATATCATATATCAATTATTTCTTTTATCACTCGTCACTTATTCTACTACCATTTATCAATTGTTCTGTCACTTGGCATTTTTCCTCGGCCATAAATATCCAAAATTCCAGAAAATTCTCAAATTTGACCAAAAATTCTAAATCAATAATTTAATTCACCAAATCAATTTTTAAGGCAAAATATTCACTATCCATATCATAATCACATTAAAACAATCATTTATACCCAAAAAATGTCAAATGAGTGCATGAACAAATCATTGTAATGTGTGTACAATAATCACATTAACTTGTATGTAGGCTAAATTATGTATAAGTATGAAATGCATTTTTCTAATCTCTTATTACTATTTCTCATTTACAGAAATCTAGGGTTCTAACCCTTAGTAAGGAAATGGGATGTTACAATTCTCCCCCCTAATAAATTTCGTCCTCAAAATTCTTATCTGATTAACTAAAAAGGTAGGGGTATTGTTTCCTCATATGCTCCTCCATTCCCATTTAACTTCATTACTCGAATAATTTCTTCCAATTGACTATAGTCAATGGAATCACTCGGTCTTGCAATTACTTATTCAAATATCCTTCTCTCTTAACTGATTCCTCAATATATCTCTTATTACTCGCAAGTTTCACTTCCTGTGCCGACAATACATCTATCGGATCATACCAATATCTCCTGTACATATTCATCTGAAATGTCTTTGTTGGTAAGACTAACTTAAGTCAATAGTCCTAGGCTCTCAATAACTTCATATGGACTAATACAATTTGGGCTTAGCTACCCTCTTTAACAAACTTTAGCACACCTTGCTAAGGTGGTACTTTTAGAAACACTTTATCTATCTCTTTATATTCCATATCTTCAGTGTTGATCCACCTAACTCGTTTATCTTTCTTGAATCACTTAATTTTTAATACAGGTCAATTTCACTTATCAAAGGCATCTCGAATCAATTCTGGCCTTCAACTATTCTTAGGCCTTCTTCATCTCGATAAAAAGACGGACGACTCTTTCTGTTGTATAACGCCTCATACAATTCGAAATTCAACTTCTCAATGATACAGTGTCATACTAAGACTATAGTGATAATGATTATTACAATCAAATTCAACCAGAACTGTATATTGATCTCATGTTCCTAAGAACTCCAAAATATAAGCTCTAAGTATATTTTCAATAGTTAAAACTGTTGGCAAATCAATCATTCAGTTACACATTTGGTCACTTCCTTGGCCGTTAAATGTTGTTTCAGCATATTACACCAGGATGTATAGTATGGACTGTTATGTATGTCGCATCAAAAATTTCTTTTCTCAAATTATCTGCATTGGGTACACCTACACCTTACTTCAATAATATCATATCATTTTCTTATTGAAACTTAAAATTTGAATTCATTTTCAATTTCTCAGTAAGATTCATAAATTTTGAATCCTCAATTTGAGCTTTTCTAATCCTTCTATGAAAAACTAATCTTAATTTTAATGTGGCTAATGATACTTCATTTTGCCCCAATTTCAACTCAATCAATCTAGGCTCTTCATTGCACTAGATCTAGTAACCTCAATATTTGAATTTGTTCTACACTGCTATTGAATTTTCTTCTTAATGCTTCAGATTAGAACACTAGCTTTACTAGGTAATACTTATTTCTATATCTTGATCTTCAAGTAACTCTATCCATTGTCTCAGTCTCGTATTCAATTCTTTCAAACTTAATAATTACCTCAAACTTTAATGATCTATATATATATATATATCCAAAATGTTTCACTGTACATGTAATGCCTCCAAGTTCTTAAAGCAATTACTATTGTGGCTAATTCTATATCATGTGTCAAATAATCAACTCATGAGACTTTAATTGTCTCGATGCATACAAAATCACCTTATTATGTTGCATTGGATTACATCATAATCTCTAGTATGAAACATCATTATATATTACAAAATCTCCAAATCCAGATGATATAATTACATCAATGTTTTTAATTCCTCGGATGGGGTAACATTATCTCGTGTTTTTCTCAGTCTCCTGATTGATTTATTTTCTCGAATGACTTTCTTCATTCATTCGATTTCCTTTAATTTCTCATTTACTTATTCTAATGTATGTTCATTCATACTAGTTTCTCCATACATTTCAATTTATTTGAAAGTCTCTGTTAGACCCTGAATTTTTTTTTAGTAAATATGACTTGAATGAATTCGGGTATTGTTAGATGAATAATTTATGGATTGATGGAATTAAAGTAT
>JANQAP020000105.1:1999925-2012245 GCA_026874005.2 Erythroxylum coriaceum
GTTAAGTGACGTCTCTTCCATATCACATTCAAACTTGATTTTCATACAATAACACTTAATTGATTGTGATGAAAAAATGAATTAACTTTTATTTTCATTCTTTAAAAGAAATAGATTGTTCTAGTGTTCATGAGCGACAATTCGGATCTTTTGTTTTAATAAATCTACTCCAACTATGTTCCGTCACAATACGATGTAAAATGTAACGGGACCTTAATTATGTATTCCGGATCAAACGTAAAAGGACAATAAATGAAGAAGTGCAGAAAATACCTAATTTTGGTTCCATAACTTCAAAGAGCTTTCCGAGGCCGTAACAAGGTCGAATCCACCACTGCCTTCACGGGAACTGCTCGCCGAGACGCAATAAAGCCTTTTGATAGTTTTCTCAAAACGTAAGCTCTCTTAATGGATCAGAGAATCCTTATGCTTACGAATGATATGAGCAATTGCAGGAGACCTTAACCTTTATATATAGCATCCATATTTGGCTTCCCCATCACAGGCTCGATATGGGTCCGGTTTATACTGATCAGGATCCATTTTTCACCTGAACTTTGACTCATTGATTTAGATCATTTATTGGGCCACTTTATTATCTTTATCCAGATCAAATTACATAACTTAACCGATAAGTTATTGAAAAACTAAAAAATGCAACCAAAATTTGTCCAACTTTATGCAAAATGTAAAAAATATCCAACATTCTCCCTTTGGACAATACTTAATTGAAATATTGACTCTAGTTTTAAAATAGTTTAAAAATTCGGTTAAGTCACACTACCGTATGGTTAACCAAGTTTAAAAACAAAACATTTGATCCAAAGATAATGATAATCCATCATTTTATCCTGCTAGGCTTATGATATCGAAAAGTATCAAATGTATATGTCATGTGTGACACAGATCCGATACAATCATGTATATCTAATACCTCGCTAACATGAATGGGAAAATGGAGTGTGAAAAACTAAGATGATACCTGTATGATTTAAACTATATCATCTTTGTAGGTCTCTGTAGCATCCCACTCTCATAGGGCATATTCTCGAACATATCGTTGGTATTCAAGAACCTACTCTTCGAGAGTGGCATGCTAGGATAGTCAATCATCATACTCATTTCAAATTATTCAAGCATCACACGCATATTTAGAAAATCAATAAACCTTTTTGACCCATTTTATTCAAAAATAATTTCAGTCGCAAGCGTTACAAACAATTAACACATCAACATGTATTACAGTAATCATCTGGGCCTAAAACAAAACATTTCTAGTCATACAATTATTACACTTTTCAATTCGTATAAATGCTGTAAAATATTTGTGGATTACAATTTTAAAATACAAAAGAAAGATTGTAGACATATGTAGGTACAACTGATCCCGACCTCTAACTCTTATCCGAATGCAGTGGTTAGACTCCAGTTGGTTCAACTGGGTATCTCCTCTGAGCCTGTAAAATAATGTTGCAATTTTAGGGTGAGTTTTTCAAACTCAGTGAGTGAACCATCCACGATGGCTCAGTCATATCACATAACACAACAATTCATATACACTTCATGTCATCATATAATACATATCATTTCACTAATAATCATATACACTTCATGTCATCATCTCATAACACTTTGATAACTTATTCCACATTTCACATTCAGAGCAGTCAAACAGTTCATTTCGACCATTTAGAACATACATATCAAATATATATGCAATGCTCATGAGACTCACTTTCAATTGTTATTGTTGTGATCTAATGCCTATAACTGTCCCATATCTATCGTGGATACCGGGCTTATTAATAACTGTCCCTTATCTGTTGGGGATATAAGGCTCATTTTACATAGTGAGCCTTGGCTCTTAATCACTTTCTGAGCTTTAAGCTCTTTTTCGGTGGCTACTTTGGTCACAATAGCCTTTATCTGTTTATGCATTCATGTAATGAAATGCATCGCATTCACATATATTCAATCAATCGTTTGTGTTCAATTTCACATTCACATTCACATTTTTTATCGGATCGATGTCTGATATTAAACAATAGTGTTGAGAATCACTTATTTCATTCACATTCACATTCAATGAAGCACTTCCTATATTTTCACATTTATAACTCCTCGAACTATTAATGTCCGGCATGGTCTCAATCACAATCATATTAGTAGTAATTCAATATAGAAATTTAGAACAGAACAAACAACGAAAGTGAGACCATCTAGGTCGACTCACAGTATGCTCCAGATTAGCATTTGCTTCCAAGATCTGAAAACGTCTGGATGTTGACGTTCTATCCTATGTATCAACATCATGTGGTATACAGTGTTCACATATTACTAATTGAACAATCACATAAACATTCAGTTATACACATATGTATATGGGCAAGGTATAATGCATGCTCATATTGACTCTGGGTATATTTCCATAATTCATATCTTATGATCATTCATACTTCATAACTCATATATGTCTAAATTAAACTTAGGTTTACACTTCAATCATACAAGATTATTCTAAGTTCATCACTCAATCATTCAATAAGATTATTCTAGCATTAAAAGATCACCAAATATACAATTCCTCATTCATCTTTACTCAATCTCCTTTGAATCTCATTAGCATTTATAAGATCACTTTCATTCATTTCACATTGTCATTCTCAGAATGTTATCGAGTCTGTCTGTTAGGGGACCTTATGTCCATTGGGTGGACATATGCTATCTTTTGGAGAAAATTTTAGTCCAAATGGTCAGTAAATATCCATTAGGCAGACTTCATAGCCATCGGGTGGACATTCTCTGGTTTTCCAGCTTTCCAGCTCTGCTCATGTCAATTTGAAGGGACATCATATCCGTTAGGCGGACATTCACTAGATATCTACAGATATATGAAAAATTGTCCCTTTAGACAACAAAATCTCTCCTAAGAGTCTTCATAGTAGAACTTGGAGTCCTCTTCGAAAGCATAGTTGAATAACCTTAATCTGACATCCACAACAAAAGTTATGCTTCTTACCACAAAATTTATCCATTTGCATCCATATTTTCCAGATTTCTAACTCTTTACTTACTACATTCAACACCTTATGCTTGGTCTATCATTTCTAGTTTAATTACTTATCAGTTCCCTATCATTCTTAACTCCATTTCAGCTCAATATCATTTGTAAACAATTCATAATCTATTATTGATCATGAATACTAAAAACAAAACATGTACATATATACATTCATCATCAACTTTCTGCGCATGCTCAACTTTAATCTCACATTCATTTCACTTCTAACTATCACCTTAATTCTTCCCATTTCAAGACACCATATTGATCCTTTTCTTTAGCTTCCAAGCTCAACCTATTTCCTCACATAACAACTTGTAACTCATGGTTTTTATACTCTCCAATTAAGAACACAACACATACATTTACTTATCAAATTTCTACACATATTCTACTTCATTTCCATTTTTATTTCATCTCTATCTTATTATCTTAGTTCTTATTTTTAAGACAATACACTAGCCTTTTCTTTGGCCTTAAACTCATTCTAGTTCAGCTTTATAACACCCAAAGAGATCCACGTTAATATACATTGAAACAAAACATGAAACATCCATTTATCTATCAAAATTTTATGCATTTTTTCTTACACCATTTTTAATGATCTTTCTATTTCAAACTCATCTCTACAACAACTTGTGAAATATTGATCATCATAAACATAAAAACAAGACATCAATGTGTTGATTTCTCTACCCATGTTCCAACATATATGAAACACCATTTACTCTATTAATCCAACATTATATCATTCCATAATCTAGCCCACGTTACACATATATTTTCAACACCTTTTTCATGATCATCCCTACTTTTAAACTATCATCAAATATGCTTCATTTAACAAAGCCATGAAGATTACTATGTTACTTACTTGATTTACCCAAAGCTTCTTAAAGAGTCTCCAAGAGACCCTAACTCCTTATGATACACGATCATCATCATGGAGAGTGAAGTAGGTTTGGTTTCTTTTAGTAATAAGATGGAGAAGATAACGAATTTTGAAGAAACAAAGTGAAAGAGTTGGAAAAAAATCAACATGATGAGGGTGAGAGTGAGATGGTCGTGAGTGAAGAAGAGAGAAAATGAAGAAGATGAAGAAAAGAAGCATGTATCGAAAATGACAAGTGAAAGACTATGAGATGGTCTTTAATTTGGGTAAAAAAAATCGTGAGTGGTGAGTGGCAAATGTTGTGAAACTTGCCACTTGCCACTTGTCATTTTGTTGTGGTCTCAATTGACTTTTTTAAAAAGCTAGTCCATTTGCCTCCAATTTGTACTCCAATTTTCTCCCAAATTTTAATGAAATTTATCATTAAATCCTAATATCATATATCAATCATTTCTACTGCCATTTGATACTTATTTCTACCTATTTATCAATTGTCTTGTCACTTGGCATTTTTCTTAGTCCAAAAATACCAATAATTTCATAAAATTCTCAAATTTCACTAAAAATTCTAAATCAATAATTTAATTCACCAGTTCAATTTTTAAGGCAAAAAACTCACTATCCATATCATAATCACATTAAAACAATCATTTATACTCGAAAAATGTCAAATGAGCACATTGACAAATCATTGTAATTTGTGCTATAATTAAATTCACGTGTATGTATGCTATATTATGCATGAGTATGAAGTGCATTTCCTAATTTTCTCATTGATATCTCTCATGTACAGTATTTTAGGTTCTAACCTTTAGCATGGAAAAATGAGATGTTACAATTCTTCCCCCTTAATAAATTTCGTCTTTGAAATTCTTATATGAATCATAAAAAGGCAGGGGCAATGTTTCTTCATATACTCCTCCATTTTCAATGTAACTTCTTCACTCGAATGGTTCCTTTTAAGGGATAATAACCGATGGAATCACCTTATTTTTCAGTCACTTATTCAAATATCACACTATCTTAATTGTTTCCTCAATATATTTCAGATTACTCACAATTTCACTTTCGATATCAATAACACCTATATTGGATTATAACAATATTTCCTAAACATATCCATGTAACACTGTGTGAATCTGAAACATCTTTTATTGGTAATACGAAATCATAAGTCAATGGTCCTATTCTCACAATAATTTCATATGGACCAGTTTATTTCGGGCTTAGCTCCCCCTTTTCCCTAACCTGAGCACACCTTGCCATGGCAATACTCTCATAAACATTTCATCTTTCACTTGATATTTCACATCTCTTCATTGTTAATACACTTAACTCTTATATCTATCTCACTATATTCCATATCTTCGGTGTTGATCCACCTAACTCATTTATCTTTCTTGAATCACTTAATTTATATTACAGATTCATTTCATTTATCAATAGTATCTCGAATCAATTCTAGCCTTCAACCATTTTTAGGCCCTCTTCATTTCAATATAAAAGCGAACGACTCTTTCTGTCATATAACGCCTCATACCATCTCCTATCGAATCAAATTCAAATCAGAACTGTATGTTAATCTTATGTTCCTAGGAACTCCAAAATATAAGCTCTAAGCATATCTGCAACAGTTAAGACTATCGAAAATCAAACATTTAGTCATACCTTCAGCCACTTGCTTCTTCATCCTTAGTTGCTAAATGTTGATTCAACGTATTCCTACTAGGATGTATAACATAGGTTACTATTTGTACTTTCTTTAATAATCTCTTTGCTCAATCATATATATCGAGTATTCATACTTTTATAATCACAAAATATCAATTTTCCTATTCAAACTCAAAATTCGGATTCATTTTCAATTCCTCAATAAGATTCACAATTCTGAATCCTCACTTTGGGCTTTGCTAGTCCTTTCATGTAAAACTGATTTTAAATTTCAATATAGCTAATAATACTTCATTTTTCCCCAAATTCAACTCAACATTCTATGCTCTTTATTGCACTAGGCTTGGTAACCTTAATATCTGAATTTGTGCTATTCCGTTATTGAATTTTCTGTTCAATGCATCAGATACACACTAGCTTTATCAAGATAGTACTCATTTGTACAATCACAATCTTTCAGTAATTCTACCCATTGTCACAGTCTTATATTCAACTCTTTCAAACTCAATAATTACCTTAAACTCAAATGATCTGTATATTTATATATATATCCAAAATGTTTCACTGTACATGTAATGTCTCCAAGTTTTCAAAGCGATTACTATTGCTGCATGTTATAAATCATGTACATATAATCAACTCATGAGACCTTAATTGTCTCGATGCATATAAAATAACTTTATTATGTTGCATTGGATTACATCCTAATCTCTAGTGTGAAACTTCATTATATACTATAAAATCTCCAAATCCAAATAATATAATTAACATTAGTGTTGTAATCAATCAGTGTTTTAATTCCTTAAAACTCTTTTTACATACATTAGGCCATATGAATAACACATTTTTCATCATAAGTTTTGTCAAAGGGCTAAGATCAGTAAAAACCTTTCGACAACCTCTAGTAGTATCCAATTTCCAGCTAATTCTAGAAAACTCCGGATCTAACATATATATTCCTTGGAGTTTCTCACTTCTTCATTACCTTTATTTTATTTAGGTTTCCCAATATACCATATTTAGATACTATACGACCTAATATATTATTTGATCAAGCTAAGATTCACTCTTATTTAACTTGGCATATAATTGTTTCTCCCTCATGATATGTAAGATTAACCTCAAGTGTTCAAAAATATTCTCTTTACTTTTCTCATATACTCAAAATATCATCTATGATCACAATCACTAATTGATCCAAGAAAAGTTGGGACACTTTATTCTTCAATACCATAATACTATCAGGGGCATTTGTTAACTCAAACAGATATTGCCAAAACTCAATATGCCCCATAATTAGTTCTTGTAATTTCTTAAGTAACTAGTTCCTCAAATGAGGTAATATTATCTCATGTTATTTTCAGTCTCCCAATTGACTTCTTTTCTTGAATGATTTTCTTCATTCATTCGATTTCCTCTGATTTCTCATCAACTTATTCTAATGCCAGACCATTCTTACTAGTTTCTCCACACATTTTAATCTATTTGCAGGCCTCAATTTCTCAAATACACTCGCCAAGTCTAACTTGTACCTTTAGAATATACGAATATAGAATACCTTATGGACCTAAGTTCCTTTAGCAACAACAATAATATCATCCCAATTTCATGTACCTAATAATGTAAACGAGTTACCTTTCATCAACAAGCTACATGTACTCTCTGTAGCATATTCAACTTCTTATGCTTGAATCTCATATAGAAATGGGTCTCCATTATTCACTTCTAATTTGTTCAATAATCATTCATTTCTAGAAATGGAACATTTGATTTACATGATATACTTCGATAAAAGTCTATATCAAAAGAAGATTTTTCTCCTCAATCATCTGTACTCTTTACATACTATTTATCAGTCAACTATATTCATCATCGCTTTTCAGTCATTTTTAATACCTCAAGAAGATCAATTCCAACTGTTCATGATCTCTCAATAAGATCAATTTCTATCGTATCTTATATGATTAGTATACTCCTTATAATAAAACTCAGTGGAATAGTAAACATATTCATTTACTCTTATACTTTGGTATGTTCCATCAAGATCATTACATCTTATTTAGGGATGTATTTTCGACAAGTCACCAATTAATATCATTCGCTAATGGTACTTGGATTCCAATTAATTCTAAACAACTTTTCTATTTTTGTGCCTGCTACAATCATGGTGAACTTTTTCACAATCGTGACAGAATCAAGTAATCTCAGCCACGATTGTGGGGACTATGCCACGATCATGTCCTGCTTCTTTTTCCTTCCTTTTTACTCGAATTTATCACATAAAGTAACATCATTTACACTCTCAATCTATTCCCAATTGATCATTACAAATGCTTTCATGCACTACTTTGAGTCATCTCATAAGTTTAACTATGGGGGCTAAGATTGATGAGCATTCAATAAGTCACAGATCACTTCCTATACCATCTTTAAGCATATAACATATATGTGCTAATAACATCACTTGTCAAAGTAATCACATTATCATATATGCACTCATAATAATAAATCAACTTAACCTTGTCAAAGTAATCACATTATCATATATGCACTCACAATAATAAATCAACTTAACCTTGGGGGCTTTTACTTATCTCGTTCTCATTTATCTCCTCTTCCAATCATCATTGATTCATCTTACATATGTATATTCGCAATCAATTCCAAATTACAGATGCATAATCATCATGAAATTCTGATCTCAATTCCACTAATATATTCTTATGGTAGATCATAACTCTTGTCACATTAATCAAACAACCATTTCAGTTCCAAGTTTATATTCTTAAGGTCATAATACAATTTTGTTTTCATTCCATTTTGCTTGTATACATTAATCTCATCATTTCTACTTATATCTCTATTTTCCTCAAACAATCCAAGATAATGCATTCTCATCTATATCACATTTGAGGATATATCACCACAGTACAATATTGATGTCATATTTAATAATATATCCACCAATACAAATGCGTTGAATCTTTATCTATCATATCTAACTATATACTATTTCTCGTTTCTAAATATCCACAAACTTTCATTTTCTCACATTATGACAGATCATCATTTTCTCACTATTTCTATCAACTCAAACTCTTAACAAATGCTCATGCGTATGACTCATGTAAATGTGACTCAGACTGGGGATCAATTGCTACTGCCTGCTATGACATATCTAAAATGCATATAATTTGACATATATTTTGAAAAATGCCCATGTAAGACACTAAGCTTGGGCTCTGATACCAAATTGTAGCACCCCACACTCATAGGGCATCCCGAATATACCGTTAGTATTCGAGAACGTACTCTACGAGTGTGGCATACTAGGACAGTCAATCAACATACTTATTTCAAATTATTCACACATCACACGCATATTTAGAAAATCAATAAACCTTTTCGGCCCATTTTATTCAAAAACAATTTCACTTGCAAGTGTTACAAACAATTAACACATCAACATGTATTCCAGTAATCATCTGGGCCGAATATAAAACATTTCTAGTTATAAAGTTATTACACTTTTTGATGCGCATAAATGCTTTACAATATTTGTGGAATACAATTTTAAAATACAAAAGAAAGACTGTAGAAATATGCAGGTACAATTGATCCTGACCTCTAACTCTTATCTGAATGTAGTGGTTAGACTCCAGTTGGTTTAACTGGGTATCTCCTCTGAGCCTGTAAAATAATGTTGCAATTTTGGGATGAGTTTTGCGAACTCAGTGAGTGGACCATCCTTGATGGCTTACTCATATCACATAACACAACAATTCATACTTCAAATTCACATGCACTTTATGTCATCATATAATACACATCATTTCACCAATAATCATACAACATCATATAACACTTTGATCACTTATTCCACATTTCACATTCAGAGCAGTCAAACAGTTCATTTCGACCATTTAAAACATACATATCAATTATATATGTAATGCTTATGAGACTCACTTCTAATTGTTATTGTTGTGATCGAGTGCCTATAACTATCCCGTATCCATTGTGGATACTGGGCTTATTAATAATTGTCCCTTATTCGTTGGGGATACAGGGCTCATTTTACATAGTGAGCCTTTGGCTCTTAATTACTTTATGAGCTTTAAGCTCTTTTTTAGTGGCTACTCCGGTCACAACAACCTTTATCTATTCATGCATTCATGTAATGAAATGCATCGCATTCATATATATTCAATCAATCGCTTGTGTTCAATTTCACATTCACATTCACATTTTTCAAAGGATCGATGTCCGGCATTCAACAATAATGTTGAGAATCACTTATTTCATTCCCATTCACATTCAATGAAGCACTTCTTATTTTTCACATTTATCAAACTCCTCGGACTATTAATGTCCGACATGGTCTCAATCACAATCATATAAGTAGTAATTCAATACAAAAATTTAGAACCGAACAAACAACGAAAATGAGACCATCTAGGTCGACTCACAGTACGCTCCAAATTAGCATTTGCTTCCAAGATCCGGAAACGTCTGGATGCTAATGTTCTATCCTATGTATCAACATCATGCGATACACATTATTCACACATTACTAATTGAACAATCACATAAACATTCAGTTATACACATATGTATATGTGCAAGGTGTAATGCATGCTCATATTGACTATTCCGGGTATATTTCCATAATTCACATCTTATAATCATTCATACTTCATAACTCATATATGTCTAAATTAAACTTAGGTTTACACTTCAATCATGCAAGATTATTCTAAGTTCATCACTCAATCATTCACTAAGATTATTCTAACATTAAAAGATCACTAAATATCTAATTCCTCTTTCATCTTTACTCAATTCACATCATTTATCTCCTTTGAATCTCATTAGCATTCATAAGATCACTTTCATTCATTTCGTATTAGGCAGACATATGCTGTCTTTCGGAGCGAATTTTTGTCCAAATGGCCAGTAAATGTCCGTTAGGTCCAACTTCGCTGATGTCTGTTTGAAGGGACATCATGTCTGCTGGGCACATTCACTAGACATCTAGAGAAATGTGAAAATTTGACACTTTAAACAGCAAAATCTCTACTCGGAGTCTCATAAAAGTTGTAAAACTCGGAGTCCTCTTCAAAAGCATACTTGAATGACCTTAATCCGACATCCACAGAGAAAGTTATGCCTCTTGCCACAAAATCTATCCATTTGCATCCATATTTTCTATATTCTAACTCTTTACTTACTACATTCAACACCTTATGTTTGGTCTATCATTTCTAGTTTAATTACTCATCATTTCCCCATCATTCTTAAATCCATTTCAGCTCAATATCATCCTTAAACAAATCATAATCCATGATTGATCATGAACACTAAAAACAGAACATATAAACATATACATTCATTATCAACTTTCTGCACATGCTCAACTCTAATCTCACATTCATTTCACTTCTAGCTATCACCTTAATTCTTCCCATTTCAAGACACCACACTAATCCTTTTCTTTAGCTTCTAAGATTAATCTATTTCCTCTCATAACAAATTGTAACTCATAGTTTTTATACTCACCAATTAAGAACACAACACATACATTTACTCTTCAAATTTCTACACATGTTCTACTTCATTTCCATTTTTATTTCATCTCTAACTTATTATCTTATTACTTCTCATTTTTAAGACAATACACTAGCCTTTTATTTGGCTTTAAACTCATTCTAGTTCATCTCCATAACACCCAAAGAGATCCACGTTAATATACATTGAAAACAAAACATAAAACATCCATTTATCTATCAAATTTTTTTTGCACTTTTTCCTATGCCATTTTTAATGATCTTTCTATTTCAAACTCATCTCTACAACAACTTATGAAATATTGATCAAAATAAACACAAAAACAAGACATCAATGTGTTGGTTTCTTTACCCACGTTCTAACATATATGAAACACCATTTACTCTATTAATCCAACATTATATCATTCCATAATCTATTAACCATCAAAACACAAAAGCAAGACATGGATATGTTCATTGTTCACCTAAGTTACACATATATTTTCAACGTCTTTTTCATGATCATCCCTCCTCTTAAACTATCATCAAATATGCTTTATGTAACAAAGCCATGAAGATTAATATGTTACTTGATTTACCCAAAGCTTCTTCAAGAGTCTCCAAAAAACCCTAACTCCTTATAATACATGATCATCATCATCGAGAGTGGAATAGGTTCGGTTTCTTTTAGTAACAAGATGAAGAAGATAACAAATCTTGAAGAAACAAAGTTAAAGAGTTGGAAAAAAATCAACATGATGAGGGTGAGAGTGAGATGGTTGTGAGTGAAGAAGAGAGAAAATGAAGAAGATGAAGAAAAAAAGCATGTATTGAAAATGATAAGTGAAAGACCATGAGATGGTCTTTAATTTGGGTAAAAAATTCGTGAGTGGTGAGTGGAAAGTGTTGTGAAACTTGCCACTTGCCACTTGTCACTTTATTGTGGGGTCCAATTGGCTCTTTTAAAAAGCTAATCCATTTGTCTCTAATTTCTACTATAATTTTCTCTCAATTTTCAATGATATTTGTCATTAAATCCTAATATCATATATGAATTATTTTTACTGCCATTTGACACTTATTTCTACTACTATTTATCAATTATCTTACTACTTCGCATTTTTCCTAGGTATCAATGCAAAGCTAA